>PNEQ01080835.1:27371-41059 GCA_003012365.1 Medauroidea extradentata
ACTTGCTTCACGGTCAGAGATTGGATGTTTTGACATTCGTGTGTCGTGGGGTTTTACACGCAAATCACATACGTGTGGTGTTACAGTAACCTTATTGTGATTGGTACAGTCAAATGAGAAACGTCACAGTTCAAAGGCACGCTGCCAATATCTATGAAGCAGAACTGCAGACATGCACATAAGGTACTGGAACAAAGTGCGGCAAAATTCTTTTCGCGAAAAGTTCATGTCTCTAATAATAACCCAAACCATTACATCAATCCTTCAAAGATCACATTCTGATTCTGACGTGAGCAATATTAGTTAATGATAAAACTGTACTGTACATGACTATACAAGCATTTTAAAACGTTGTCACGAAGATTTTCATACCTAGCTGACACCAAGAACACCCATTTTCGCCATTTTCTCTCACGAAAAAATAAGCTTAATAAAATACTGAAGTACCTGAAATTAATGTTATTAGTTTGTTTTCCAGTGCCCATACTCAGCCTGCAGGTGCTCCTCGGACGGTTTATGTGCCTGAAGATGGGAACAGATTGCAGTCTCCGAAACGTCCCATTTTGTTTTGTCGCAATGAGACCATTTTGTTCATCTGTTTTTTCATTGTTTTACTGTCCACAGTTAATCTTTTATTTGTTTTCGTTCGCTTTCTCAAGGTGTCTGTGTTTCTGCTGTGTCGTCAATATCCAGTTTTTGTCGTTCTTTTTGTTTCGTCTGTCTGTTGTCGTAGTTATATTTTGGTCAGTTTTTTTTCGCACTTACTGACAGAATTCCTTTTGTGGAATAATCTGAGTTATTTATTTATTTTGTTTGTTTTTTGATGCTAGGGTGCTCGTTCGTATTAATTTCTCGTAAATAACTGACTGAATTCATTGTGGAATTGTATATATTTTACCTGTGTTTGCCAGTTGCAAGCAAAGTCCTTTTGTTGATTCATTTGTCTGTTTGTTTGTGTGTATTCTCAGGTTTTCCATGACATACCATTTGCTGCAATGGCGTATGTCCAAAATACTTTTTTAGTTTGTTACATGAAATTGATGTACACAAATGTAACGTTCTATAAAAGCTATTATATTTTGCGATAGATTTTATTAAAAAAAACTTTTATAAAAGCAGTTGTTTGGAAGTCGAAAGCGTTAAATAAAGTAGGCCTACTACATTTAACCTATCCACATAATCTCGTTTTATACAAAAAACATTTTCATTTTTCAGTCGAGTTCGTGATAAAAGTTAAATCAATAAAGGATTCCATTCGAATTCCTGATGAACTTTGTAAATAACAACCTTGGCAATATTTCCTTTTACTTGAAGTTTATTTTTTAACACTTCGACTTTGAGCGAGCTTCGATTGTTTGCAACTTCGTTTATTTAATTTTACAAGTTTCGCACACGTGGGCGAGTGCTCGGTTTTAACAGCAGCATTTCAATTACGGAGTGCCTTTGCCTTAGTCTGCTGCGAATTGGCTATTTGTATATCATGGCTTCCTGAGCATTCTTTCAAAAATACTGGTTGGTTATTTCATTTTATTATTGTGTTGATTTTACCAAATAAGAACTGTTATTGTTAACTGATACCTTTCCACTAATCCTATAGGTACTTAGATAAACGTCGTACGAAAAATTGTATGTTGCTATCGTCATTTAATGATAATTTAATATAGGTATTAGTAGTTTTATTCCTCTTCTTTAAACAATTCACTTTACAACTTAATTGAAAAAAAAACAGTAATTACGTTTATTTTTGGTACGAACATCACTCCAATTAAAAAATTTTACGTTGTAATGCATATAGTTTAGGGATTTTTTTAGAGTTTATTTTAAAACATTTCGTATTTAACACATATAACCAGATTCGAGCTGAGGCGTATCATGACAAAGGGGATTGTTTCAGCCTACATCTTAGCATATCATCCGTATGGCATAATGGCGGCTTTATGACGCAGTGAATAGGCAATTTTCATGCTCTGTAAAATCAGTTATTTTTTAATGGATTGAGTTCTCAAGTCATCTCTTCTTCGAGCATGGTGAGTCCACCTATTTAAATTTGAGGCCTCGCATCCGTCGCGTTTGTGGATTGTTTTATTTTTCCCCGTTCTGACATTCTGAAAAGAAAAATGTAAAATTTTATACTATCACGTGAATTATATTTACCTTTCCCTACAGTCCAAGCATCGCAGTTGAACATTTAACCAAAATTTAGGCCGTAATCAGGGCCGATATTTTAAAAATTTTCTTAATTTGATGGACTGTTGCGACCTAAATACAGGTTAAAATTTTAACTGCTATGCTTGTAATGTGGTGCAAGGTAACCAGAATTCACGCTTAAAAAACAAACTTTTTTTTTTGTCTCAGAATTTCGTAAGAGCGAAAAATAAAACAATCCAATATGGGCACTAATGCGGAGCCGTAACACTGCAATTCATTTTACTTTCGTAAAAAAAGTTTTTGGTATGCAGTTCTTACCTGTGTAAAGGACATTATGGTTGAAAATATTATATCGGCTGGTGCTGAATAAAGTAAGGCTACCTTACGTAGGGATTCGCCTGTCGCCCTCAGTCAGCATGCATGAAGACCACTTGTCGTAGGAGAGAATTGAGAGAGAGATAGAAGAGTGGAGAGACTAAAGCAATGGCAGAAACGGAAGTTCTCCAACGAACCAACAACATCAAAGGAGGGTCCGTTCCAAAGCCCCAAGTAATTTATTTCAGTTTTCACAATAATTTGTTTTTGATTTTATATCTTCTTAAAAAATTGACACACTAAATAAATATTGCAAAAACTACAAACATTTACTCGGAAATAAACAAATTCTCTCTCTCTCTCTCTCTCTCTATATATATATATATATATATATATATATATATATATATATATATATATATATATATTCACACACACACACACACATGCTTGTGTGTACATTACAAACCAATAAAACTGTTTTTTTTAAAACAGACATTCTACCTATGTTGGATTGATTTTACTACTGACGCTACTCTTACTACAATTAAGACCCAAGGCCTATTCCGTCTGTATACACAATTATCACTTGGCTGGAAAATGTATTAGCAATAAATTTTGAATGATATTCTTATGAATAACAAAGACGTATTATTTTTCTGAAAACTAACGAGTCCGAGGGAACAATATTACGTATAGGTTTGCGAAGGAATATAACAAGGATACTAACCATTGGGCCAAAATTGAATTCCACTAACGTACTGTCTTACGGAGCAGTGAACCTTGCTCGAGTGCACGGTGTGAAGGTTCGTTTTCGTCGCACCACAGCTAAACGCATGTCTGCTAGCAGTTTGACAGTGGAGCCTTAATTTAATATCACATTATACGTCTAGCGCAAAAATAGTGATGGAATAAATAATTTATTCATATGATAACTGAGAGACCACTTTATGCGATATAGTTTCAAATTTTCCCAACAGATAATTTTAAAACTACTACTTTGAGAGACTTTAATCGAGAACAGGCGGTGAATAATATCTCAGTGATAAATAACTCTAAAAGAATTTTTTTTGCAACACGTGGTCAAAACTGACATAATAAATGTAGTAATTTTACTTGGAATCATTTAGCGAGAATGAAGACTTTTAGATGGAAATATATTATTTAAAAACTCAAGTGCAAGGATTCAAATACCCTTTATTATTTTTGAAAAATTTGGAACGTCAATTTCAACGTTTGTTTGATAGCTGATTGACGTACTTTCTATATTATCGCTTTTGTATACTCCGTTACTTTTACTTATATTTTTAATTGTATGCAGACGTCTTTGTGAATTGCATTTGTTATGAAAATATGAGGTGAGGTGGGGCAGTACCGACCATATGCGGTGTGATGGTACACGACTTCTCTTCCACATTCCACTCGAATTCTTGCGTTGGTTCTTCACTTGTAACTTCCAAATTTATAATCCCCCCCCCGGCCAACGTGTGTATCCTTCAATATTTTCATTGCATTGAAAACAAGAGCAATACCTTAATCAAGAAGTGAAACACTCATCTACTGTATTGTGTAGCATCAAAATATGTTTAATTTATTTATTTAAGCATATAGGCCCAATGTTGATTTTTTAGCTAATTATGTTATATTTTATAGTAAGCAACATCAATGGTTATTGTTAATCATACATCAGATGTTTACAAGGTGTTATAATTAAATTGTATGAATTAGTACTTTAAGAGTCATGAAATTCACTTAGACGTGAACGGACTACAAACTGCAGTATATTTGATAAAATCAGTTAATTACTACTGTAGGGCACGGCTTGGGCCACACACCGGTCGTAACTAAGAAACCATTTACATAGAAACATACCTTAGAAACTCATAAGTTGAGACAGTTTAAGTAGTCATTTTTAAGTCATGTAATTATAGTTTATGAATTATCTAAGTAAATGAGAGATATTAGTCAGCGCTTAACATCGAGGTCTTTAGAGTTGGTGAGGGGTGATATGATGTAAGTATGGAGCAACACCGGAATGAAGTGGCGGGGAAAACGGCAAATCCTGGAGAAAACCCGCTGACCAACGGCATCGTCCGGCACGATTCTCCCCACATGCGAAAATCCGGGAACCGACCCGGCTGGGACTCGAACCCGGATCATATTTGTGAGAGGCGGATGGTCTGACCGTTCGGCTACCGCGACCCCGTGAATTGTCTAAGAAGTTGTCATAAACCTATTGTAGTTATAAGTTTACGTGTTTTTATCGTAAGATTGTTATTTTTTCTGTGATACGATGTTTATAATTTATGAAATTTCAAAATAATACGTTTCTATGTACTCTTTCAACTATACGTTTCTTAGTTATGTGAGCAATAAATATCATCATGCTATTTCTGTGACTGTTCTAAGTTTTGTGATTCAAGGAAATAAGTGTTGTAAGTAATTGCGTTATGTACCGAATATGTTAATCTAGGTTGGCATATAATTCATAGTTTTCTAAGTATAAGCTGTAAGTTGAAATATTTTCAAGTTTCAAGTATTTTAGTATTCTACTGAACAAGGTGGCGCAATTAACACGTTGGACTCACATTCGTGAGGACCCGGATTCGAGTTCCTTTAATTATGGAAATTGCCCTAGGCGAATGATGGAATAGCTCCCTGAAAAAGGCCATGGTCGATTCCTCTTCCAGTTTCTGTCATTTTGTTAAGTTGCGTACCATCGTCTGTAATGACCTTACTGTCGACGAGACATGAAGCTTATTCGGCTTACTATTTAATATTTTACTGTATATGCAATTTAAGTTGGGATTTTCTAAACCATGTGTTGTTCCCCTCCACACTCACGCCCATACACACTGCCACACACAATACTAAGAAATAGGTTTGGAACAGACAATTATCTCGCACATGTTATTATACAGCAAAACAAATAAGTATTTTGCGGGCAGGCGTATTTTGTTGAGGCAACAAACATATTTTACTAACCAAGAAATATATCAGGTCAATACAAGTGCTTCGGTGCGTATCATTTGAAGGGTTTCTTTCAATAGTGATACAACTACAGTTTTGTAAAATAAGGAGTTGTATCCATCATCGTGCTAGGAAATATTAATTCTACCGTATTTCAAAAGTGGTACATCTCCACGATGTGAACAACATTATTTCACCTAATTTGAAAACAAAATTTTTGACATTGAATTATGTTCAGGTCTCCGTATCTAAAAATGAACCAAATTGGAGTTGTACAACTATTAAAATAAGCCCTTCATTTACCTTGCGATACGAGACAGTGGTAAACCACTAAACTCACATTCAGGAGGATCCAGGTTTGACTGCAGGTCGGACTATTCTCATATCTGTTTTCCATGGCGTTCCTATTCGCTCAGAATAAATACTGAGATCGATACTTAGCATCGCACCTTTCTGCTCTTGATTTTCGCAACTACTGATTATTGAAGATCGGGAGAGTTCGCAGGTTCACAGGTCTGTGGAGTAAACAATAATATATATTTACTGAAGCAAATAACAGCAGCTCATTGGCTGCTCATAGACAAGCATTTATTTGCTACTTTATTATTGATTCAGCGCTCTCCGTGAGGTGTCTAGTTAGACAAGACCCACTGGTGAAAGCGATGCGAACTAAGAGTTGTTCAAATTCTAGCTTGTACTCAAAAGGAAGCCCGGATTTTCCTGGTCTCTTTGGATCACATCTGTAATGACGCGAGTTATCCAAATGCGTTCACATATTTATCTTATGAACATCAATATAATTTTTTTTCAATGGACTAGAATGCGTTGATGTTACTCCAACCATATAGTTGTGCTGAAGTACGGCGCGCATGAATATCACTATAGGAGATAGCACTTTATGTACGTCTTCGACCTTAATGTGTTGGCACCTTTCTGTGTATCTAACTCATTTTTGCCGAAAATGGTACTTCACCCCTTTTGAATGTTAAGTCCTCAATTATTTTCACGAAAAGTTTATGGCTCTAATTATACACTGTCGCACAATGTTATAGAGGATACAAATTAGGGCATCAGCGTTCTTGTATCCATTTATTTAACAGCATTAATTTTACTACCGGTTATACGTTGCAACATATTGAACTAAACTTTCATTACTAACTAAAAAACTAATGAATTCCGTGCCTTTGTGTGTGTATAGAATTTTTTCTTGTTTTAGCTGTATGAAACCCACCCTCCATGTTTGTCAAATTATTTGTGAGACATCCTGTGTAAATTGAGGTAAATGTGTAGTTTGGCGTGTTAGTAAATATGAGTTTAGGGAACGAATTTTTTCCAGAATAAGAGCGCTGTTGTTTCGCTACGTACGAGCTTATGCTCCGCTGGAGTTTTTTTTTTTTTTTTTTTGTTCCGCATTTGGTGACGTGAAACCAGTCAGCCGTATCTGCGGGCGACGATAGGTTAGGTTGATGCGGGCGGCTTACTTATTGACGCCACAGCGCCCCTGCGGTATTTCAGCCTGCAGCGTGAGGGTCGGCCCCTGGGTTTATGGTCGATAACCTTCCGTGAGTGACGGGAAAAAATTTGACGCGGCTAAATATGTGACCGCCTCCGTACAGGCGACGCAAGCACCGCACTGCCGTAGTTTAGACCTCCTAACCCCCCCCCCCCCCTACTAAGTTCCACTTTTCCCACCGCTCCCACCAAAATTCTTGTCGGGGAGAGAATTGGGTGTCAGATAGAGCTTTATGGTGGATTTACAATAGCACGACAGACGCAACGTAAAGGGAGCATGCGACACGAAACATTATTTTTATTGCGAACACTATAGTTAGTCTGCCACACGACAAATACAGATAAAAATTATCACCTGTAAATAGTTCCTTGCAGCTACATACTAACGTCTAGTACGACGGCCGTACATGTTTACACATGGAGAAAATGTATTTTGTGGCAGTTACAAATATGATGCTGGTATTTACGCTGCAAAATTTATTTTGTGGTCACCACAATAACATTTTGTTTTCACCAATAAAATATTGTGGTTACCACAAAATTATTTTATGGATACTACAAAATAATTTTGCAGCACAACCTTCCCGTAAAACTTTTTTTCCAGTGTGGTACTATATTTCAATATTTCTATGGTTATTTGTAATATTACAGTGGTATTTTCAGACGTAAAAATAGTCACAATTTCACGTGTAACATGTAGAAATCTCTCGTAAAATAAATAAATTCAGTTTACTACCAACTCACCAATTTCGCCAACGTTTTGGCACAAAATTAATTGCTGTTTATTAAACTATGTCACATCCGCTACGCGAATAAAATAGACATACCTTTTATTTGGTATTCGCGTTGTGCCAGCCACTTTTATCGCGGTGACAGAACAGAAGCCTCGGCGCTGATTGGTTGAAGAGTTTTGTTATTCGCGTCGCGTCCTTAGCGTCGTTCCGTCGCACTGTTGTTAAGGGCTTGGGTCTGAGTTTCTCGGCTTTCGAGAGAATTATTTTTTAAAATCCATACGAGAGTCAATATCGTTAAATTGCTTCGTAACTTTTTTGCAAATTGGTTTTACTATGCAATGTAATTTTGGAGACAAACTGTATGATGAGTGTAGATAATCTATCAATTAAAAGGAAATTTCGTTAATTAACTAATTTACAACTATTTTGCAGTCTTCTGACTCGACAAAATTAGAGTATGCAGTTTAAATAAGTCATAAAAAAGTTACGAAGCGATTTTACGTTATCGGCTCCCATTTATGTTTTAAAAAATAATTGACATTAAATACAAAAAAACATCAGGTCCATGCCCTTAAGCCACCATTATAAGTATGATCTTTGAAAGAACTTTGCAATGGGAGAGCATGACTGGATTTAGTTACTTGGACATACTCCATTGCGATATAAATGATTGTCGAATGAAAACTAAAAATAAGATAAAAACACATAAATAAGCAGAGTATGCGTGCTTATTTATGTTTTTGTCTTATTTTAAGTTTTCTTTGGACAGTAATTAATTTCGCAATGGAGTATGTCCAAGCAACTAAATCCAGTCAGCATTGTAAGGCTTGACCACGAGCAGGGTTAAAGAAACTCTGGCCGATTCCCATTAAAATATGTATAAGATTGGCTGGTGTGGCTGTGCGAATCTCGGGCTATTCTCTCAATGATGTCACACTAAGTATTGCTGCGTAACAGTAACATGTTCCGACTCATATTCGGAACGAGTGGGTTCGAGTCCCTGCTCCGGCCATCTTGATTTCGGTTTCCCACACTGAAAGAAAAATTATGTTAGCATTGAAATAGCCAAATTATGTTGTAGCAAACACGAAATAATTGTTTTGTTCCCATAAAATATGAGAGGGCATGGTAGATAAATAAACACTGAATTCCTCAGTTGAGTTCTACGTTTTTTGAAAGTCAGTATAGGAAAAATTAAAAACAAAAAATTTTGATAATGATATTTGCCAACATTATGAGCAAATATTTACCCAGAATAATGCAATTGTTTAACATGATCTCTTGTGCCGCAATTAAATATACGAGATTTCGACGTCACAGATTATTCTTCAGATATAAATTAATGAAGAAAATTTTTGCTCAGAAAGTTGGCAGTACCGTTTAGGATTGCTGTTTTTTGATGTTTTGTAAATTGGCTTCGAAAAACCTATAAATCCAAACTGATGCCTTTAGCGCTGAATTATATACAAGTACATAATCATAATTTTATATCCTTATGAAATAGTGTTAGTTTCGTAGACAATACTTGTGAGTACAATTTCCACTTACAAAACAATTTTAGCTCACATAGTTTTCTCATAATGGTGCGTCAAAGTCAAAATTTGCTTGTTCTGCTGCCACGCAAATAGTGAAAACCAACTGACCTACTTTAATAAAAAAAATTCACTGTGGTATTACGTCCCATGAGCTATGCAAAAAAAAAAAGTATTTGAATGACCATAACGTAATTTTTTGAATTTTTTTAAAAAATTGCAAAATCACATGAAAAAATCTGTAAATTCAGAATTTTTTTTAAGTACAAAAATAATTCATGTGATTTTTTACAAATGTTTTATTACATAGCCCGTGGCGTGTTATTTCACTGTGAATTATTTCACTTATGTAAATTAATTGGTTTTTACTATTTGCATGACAGCAGAACATGCCAATTTTTACTTTGACGCGCCGTTATGAGAAAACTATGCGAGTTAAAATATTTCGAAGAGGAAACTGTACTCACAAGTATCATCTACAAAACTAACACAATTTCAAATAAATATAAAAATTGTCATTTTACCGCACTTGAACACCCTTAAGTGGTGAGCACGAAAATATATTTGGCTATCTCAGAATTAACAACCCATTTCGTAGCTACCACAAAATATATCTTCCCGTGCACGGTTTCCCGAAATCACGAATGCTTGGACAGTTTCTTACTAAACGCCATGATTGATCCCTTTCGCAGTTCATGTATTTGTGAATATGTGCACGTAACCGTCTCTAATGACCTAAAAGATGCAAAAACTCACTTCAATAAAACTAAATTACATCACATAATTTGTGCTGTCAGGACTCTCTCCACGAGCGATTGATTAGGAGCACAAATTCGTACGTAATATTTGGCTGTATTCACACGACGTATGTAAATGATTTTTAGAGGAAACCAGTGTTCATCCATCGTGTTGGGTGCAGGTTTTGCAAAAAATTTTATTCTTTTGCTTAGGAGCTGAATTTTAGTAGTAAAATACGGTCGTCACTAAATTCTGAGTGTTTCTTTATTACCACAACAGAATCTTTAAAAAAATGTAATCACTATAGGTGCCCTGTTAAGATTATGTAAATAATTAGCAGCCAGTCATGGATTTAGACACAAATTTTACCAAGGTATGAGAAGGGGGGGGGGATTATTTGATTTTATGGATTGTAAAAATTACCAGCCATCTCAAAAGTGTGGTTGTTTGCTGTTAAAGAACATTAAATATAACATACATACAAGTAGGACACTTTAAATGTACTTGGATCATCATATAACAAAACTCAGGTTTCCTTGAGGTGACTGGACATACTTTGACTACATAATGTTCAACACAATTTTTTTGGGGAGGGGGGGGGGCTTCAGCCCGGTAGCCACCCTTAAATCCGCCCCTGTTAGCAGTTATCCTGTTACCAATGGGTAGTGAGACGTAACTCTTTTTACAGTAAAGAAAAGGCAACTTGAGATAGCAGAGATGAAATTACTGTGGTGAATATAATAGGGTATAAATGTTACATCAGTGGTACATAAAAAGAGATTCAGACACAGGGGAGTTCTTGGTTTGAGAGAATTTGGAGATACATTTTGTGACTCCATATTATTCCCCTTTTCCTTCCGAATTTTCCGTTTTTCCTCGAAGACTTCAATAACACTCTTTTATTTCAAGCTGTTTTAACTCGTGGTGAATACCAATACCGCAGTTGCTGTTTGCAGGACCCTTTGTATAAAATTGCGAGTATTTCAAACGATATGGTTGAACGTATTGCAAAACATGGACGTCTCCCCAGTAAAAAGCGAGGAGAAGACCTCCAAAATAAAAAAAAATTAAAAATCAAAATTTCTATAACGAAATTACAAACGCAGAGAACACATTATTGTAGGGGTAACGCTGAGTTATATGTTTTAAGTTGCTTTGGCATGTAGTAATATTTAAAGTAGGTTTTTGTTGTAATAAGTATTCTTGTTGTTCTTTTCTCGCGGATAGTTGACTTTAAGTAATATTTAATTTTGCTATGTTGCACACTATGAAGTTACGCTGCTTTGAAAAAGCCACACTTAACTACAAACAGTACAATTATTACTGAGAAAACGATGTAAAGATGTTTGACACGTTACTGGTAAACGACAATTGTAAGTCTTCACGTTGGGGTAGTGGTACGCCTAAGGTCGTGGGTTAGTTTCCTCCTGATGACATTCATTAGCATTTTGGTTCTGGTGCATGGTTTCCTTGAGATTATGACATAATTTAGAAAAAAAGTAGAATTATATTTAATGTGAAGTCGCATATTTTTTGAACATTTAGATAGAAGATATTTGCTACTTTTTCAATAAGTGAAAATCTCTTGTTTAATCTGTGAGATTATTTCGCAGATACCATCTGTAATTTTCCACTAATTCCCGATGGAGAAATTCAACAGTTATGATCTGTGGAAAACCACTGGAAAACTGTGAATATTCGCAGTTTCCAGAGTAGAGTGTGGTAGCCTGCCTCATAGAGGTCGAACTATGGATTCATGTATGACTTTACAGGGTTGCCTGACCGTGACTAGAGGCCACTTTCCCTGAGTCAGTGCCCGCGCACACTAACCACTAGTTCCGAAGTGTAATTCGGGGGAAAACGATGGAAAGACGGGGCTTGCGTGGATAAAAACGTGAAAGGTATAGCAAAAGGGGTGTGGCTAAATTTGTTGCACGAAGGGTGGTTAAAAAGGGAGGGAAATTTTCAAGCAACTTTCCCGGCTGCAAAAATATTCGGAAAGAAGTTAACCAGATTAAATCACGTTACACATGACTGGAAAATTCCTGTAAAAACAATCGTGTCGGAAAAAATAATATTTCTACGCATTTCACGAAATGTTGGAATTAGGGAACTTGCTATATTTACTCTTGCTGTAAGTTAAAGTCAACTTACGCCTCACTACCTCACACGTTTTTAATACTATTTGTGTGTTTTTCTACCTTCACGAGTTAAAGCATGAAACATTTGCTATGGCAGTAATAGTACAACGTGTTTCTATTATTTTCCTATTCTGACTTTATAATTTGCCTTTTGATTAAAAAACTTTGACTTGGTGTTTATAATAAATTTCTGTAGCGTTTATTAGGATTGTAGAAGTTGAACGACATTAAATACATCCATTAGTGTATTCATTCGAACCTACATGCTGATATTCTGACACATGGTACAAACTATTACATTAAAAAAATGCGATAACTGTACATATAAATACGCCGTAAGTAGCATTGGAATAGTAAAAAATAAACAGTGGAATTATTTCTCAGTTTTTATTAATAATGTTTAGTTAATTTATTGAAGAACTAAATGCATGGTAATTGGTATTGAAAGAATTTTGTAGAAATAATTAGGGTAATTCTACTGTATTGGAGTTTGGACGATTAGACCACCAAAACACTAAATCTGATATATTTTAGCAAAATTTTTCGTTCCTTATGTGTGTTCAAGTGGGGAAAAATCATAAGTTTATATTTGTATGAAAAAGTGTTAGTTTCGTAGATGTCACTATTGAGAAAATTTCCTCTTATAAAATAACTTAGCTCAAACGGATTTCCCACAATGGTTCGTCTAGAAGGTTCCAGCCAGTACACCCCGTGTCTCTTAAGGTTCTAAGGCAGTATTGCACAAATTGTCGTGTCACCCACGTAACTATGGCGGAACAGCTGGCAACTCCACGTCGTCAGGACGATGCCAGGAAGAGATATTCGTCCATATTTGTAAATGTGAATTGTTTGTAGAAGGGTGATGGAGAGATGTGTGTGGTGATCGCATGTGTTAGTTATTTCATTTATGCAGTGGCGGAGCGTTGTCGCGTTGTACGGGAAGCGCAGACTATAAACACGAAGTAAGGGTATTAACGTTTATACAGGACACAACCAGTAGTTATTAAGTGCGCGATCTACCGCAATTTTCATCATCATTATTATATTTTTTATTTGTACCAGATTTTTTCTTCTTATTTTAGACACAAAATGTGACTAAATTTGACTATTATGAAATTTTTTTTATCTCTCATAGTTTTCGCGTAATGGCTTGATAAAGTAATATTTTGCATGTTTCCGTTTGCAGGCTACAATGTCATGCTCATAAAATAAATAATAAAAATTATTTGTATTTAAAAAAATTATTATTGAATTTTTTAAATTTTTATCTCCAGTTTCAGCAATGTCTTTATCCGCTGTGATTTTTTTGAGTTTGTTATATCAGTTGGTTTTAGTGTAGTAGTTAAAACGGAAACATGCAAAATATGACTTTAACAAGCCATTACGCGAAAACTATGAGAGATGAAACAATTTCATAAGAGCCAAATTTAGTCACATTTTGAGTCTAAAATAAGTAAAAAATATCTGGTACAAATAAAAAAAAATGGTGATGAAAATTGCGGTAGACCGACGGAGGCCGTGTTGTAGGATAATTTGTTCCTCGCCTCTTTCATGCTACTGGCTGGTTGGTGTACCGGCACCTTCCAATCTAACCGTAC
>PNEQ01080835.1:46537-150973 GCA_003012365.1 Medauroidea extradentata
ATATATATATATATATATATATATATATATATATATATATATATATATATATATATATATATATATATATATATAGTGTTTTTCAATTTTTCTTTCCAAGTTTTCTGTGATGATAATAATAATTTAATTTATTTGACATCATTATAAACGTATTTCAACATAAATCTTGTCTTAAAACTTCAAGTAACATCTGTATCAGACATATTAATTTTGAAAAGAAATGCACTACGGGTAGCCTGATTTCTGGCAGGGTAAATGTGGATGGAAAAGGCCGGGGTGAATGTTTGGATAGGCTGCTCGAGTAGCGAGCCAAGCTTGTCGCTCTCTGGCTCGATGAATGGACAAGTGAAATGAATGTGAAGCAGTGACGGAAATAAAGAAGGGGGAGGGGAGAGGGGGCGAGTTCCCCGAGAAAACATGGTGAACGTTCCCGTTGGCTGGAGAGTCTGACCCCTTGACCACCACGGCCCCAGCAGACATATTACTATTAAAATGTTTGATACTAATGCAATGCTTCTTACCATTATTGAATAATTGACACAACAGTTTTATGTGCGTTAAAGGTATTTTGCAGCTGTGCATAACTAAGCACAACTTATCTGCCTGTAGGGAAAGAAATGTTGCGGCAAAGAAAGCGATTTTAAGGCGTAAAGTATGTTCAGTTACGGCGGTGTTCAACTTCTGAAACATAAAGAACATAACTTCACTTATCTGTTACAGCTACGTTACGCTTCGCAAAACTTGAGTATTGTTTCAAATATCTGTGGACGTAACGGATAACCAGCGACAGGTGTAACGTGTGCTACTACCAGATATTTGTGTACTAATTATTTTAATGTGTTTTTTGTTTATATTGGGTAAAAGAAATTTTTTCCACTAATTGTAATGGTTAATACGTTCATTATTTGGAGCCATGATGTTAATGTTAACAACAATTTAATGAGTTAATTAGTTTTTGAAAAGATTGTGAACACTTTTATATTAATAATTTTTACAAACATTTGTTTACATCTGTCAAGTCAGACTTCATTACAGGTTGCCATGGTTACAGCGACGCAGGCAGCATTATTTATTTATTAAAAACTAATTTTCCTGATTCATTAATTTTAATTTAAAGATTTTTTCTATCTATAAAAACGCATGTAGCGTGGGTTTTAGGCTTCGTTTTTCGGCGTGGATAAGAGTACGTGGAGAGTCCATGTACGTCTCAGGTATTTCGAATGTTATAATTGCCGAGTGCGTTTTATCTTCCAGGTCGCCTGTAAAGGGGGAGTTACAGTGATCCGTCGCTTCCAC
Organism: Medauroidea extradentata; assembly: GCA_003012365.1. Lineage (NCBI taxonomy): Eukaryota > Metazoa > Arthropoda > Insecta > Phasmatodea > Phasmatidae > Medauroidea > Medauroidea extradentata. Next base: position 47,834 of record PNEQ01080835.1, read on the forward strand.
CGGTCATTCGTTCGTCCACCGACTTTTTTTTTGGCACGTTTCGTCCGTCTGAAATGCTAGCGATTTACAATAACGCGTCATCCGTTCATTGTTATTCCTTCAATTTGCAATGATACCAATGTACAGTACAAACAGAAAACTTCTATGGGATATAAAAATTCCCTAGCTGATAGTAATAGCAACCACTGTTTGTTTGGTGTTTCAATTTTTCCGAATGCCAAAATTATTTCTATGGTATTTTAAAAATGAATTCACAGCACCAACTAACGACAATAAAAATATATCACAGCCTTCTTATTAAAATAAAAACGTTAAAAAGATCGTCGCCATCTTTAGAAGGCTGTAATTTCACCCGTGACAAACTTTAGACGGACGAACGGAGAAAATTATTCCAGACTCCTTATTGGCTGGAAGTCACGCGATCGACGGAGGGATGAGGAATGGACGGGTGCGACGGATCGTTGTCTACGGATGAAGTTCTGAGAGCAAAAAAGAGGGTCTGGACGTGGTATACGCGCATTTATGTAATATTTTAGCCGCCTTCGAACAGATTAGGATTGTGTCAATGGAATTTGCACCGACCCGATGGTCATACGGGAAATTTGCTCGGGCTACATTGGAGCTGAATTATTGTGTACTAAATAAAGTAGGCTACATAAATACGCCGGGAACTTCGACGTCATTGAGACGTCGACAGACTACTTAAAATGGTATCACAGATAAGTCGAACTTTTTTTTGTATTAATACGGAGCATTACTATTAATTTTTCTAGAGAGCAGAACATTATAGCTGAACAATTAAAAAAAGGACAACATCAACCTATACTCACGGCGAACCTGCATTTTAAAGAACTCGTCGCTCCAAAGGCTGAAACAAAACATTTTATTTTAAAGTTATAGACGTTATCTTTTTTTTTTTCTTCAAACGCTGGCTACCAATAATAGTGCAATTTAGACGTAGGTATTTAAATATGAACAACGCTGGAAATTAAAATAATTTTTCTTTTAACACAGTAATATTTCTAGTGGCATATCAATTCTATTTTTCATACAGTAAATACATTTTTCAAGTTCTATTAAGAAGCCTTTTTATTACCTCCATACTATTATGGTATTATTTCTGGTCTCTAAAGAGCAGGTTATGTAGAATAGCTATAGTGTTTTGGTTTCTGAGGACCAACAGTAAGTTTCTATGGCAAGTGCCTGTAAGTTACAACGTCTACTGCAACTCACTTTTAGCCCCATACCTCAGCTGACACTACTCGCACACACTATTTTCTACTATACCTTACAGTACATAATTCATGGTGCCCATATGTGGGGCCATGGAACGTGGTGTAGGCTTTTCAGCAGCCTTTCCATAGCTTACTTAACCTAGCTGAATGAGTAGAAGTAGCCAACCCTCATACTATCTAATGGATAGGTCTCCTGTAGAGAACCAACAACTTGATAGGGGAATACTTACAATGGAGCAAGATGATTTATGGTGAGGTTGAGTCTGAATCCAGCCTACAGGCTCTCATTGAAACTATGAATAAGGCAAACTGTTAGAATTGAACATCTAGCTGCTATCAATCAGCAGCAGATTGAACAACTAACTGTTAATAACCAACAACATTTTGAACAGCTGGTCGCTAATAAACAACAACAGTAGGAGTAATTGGTTGCTAAATTGAAACAACAGCCCGTTCATCTTAAGCTAGGTTTGGCTGAACAGATTGGTGAAATTAAGGACCAGTTAAAGCAGCATACTACCGCAGTGAAAAATGATATCAATCAACCTGAGGCAGGACATTCTACTCCGTCTTTTTATATGCTTCCTGCACCTAGTCCAATAACACACAGCCAATTTTTATTTACACACCACCCTTGGAAGTTATGGGTCAGACAACAACCAACCTTTGAAGTCAAAGTGGGAAAAAATCACATGACCTTTTTGACAAATTTTGAGGAGTATGCTAATTTATTTGAGCTCAGTGAAGCAGACAAACTGAGATGTATAAACTGTAGTCTCAAATCGACTGCACAGTACTGGTGGGATCTAGCTCGAGCAAACATTCGCAGATACGAGGACTTTACTAAACTGGAGCAATTATTGAATAAAGAAATTCAGGGAACTTTGAGAGCGCAACTGCATGCGGAAAGTTCTTTCCAGACAAAGGTCGTAGTCTGGAAACATATTTTCGAATGTTACGACAGATCTAGGCATTTCGACCCGCTCACCACCGATTAGGAGTTTATCTCCATGGTGCTGCACCAATTACTGTACCGCTACCAGGATCACTGGGCAGGTCGCCCTCATTCTGATCTGACTGTTTTCCATAGAGATCTGCTGGAGTTTGATCACATTAACCAGCTAAAGAGACATCAGGGAGCAAGACACGCTGAAAAGCCTACACCGCCTGAGAGACATCCTCCCTTGTATCACCAAAATAATCCAAGGAAAAATAGATAGTTGGACCGACATAATCAATCTCCGCAAGTAAGGTTCATGAGGACTGAATACCAGAAATCAAAAGACGAAAATTACTACCAAGGACAAACTGCAGGCCGCACCTATTTTAGGAGAGGTAGACCGGCATAATACAAGCAAATACAAGCCTTGGAGACATTATTCCTGTAGCAGCGATGAAGAAGAAGGCCAAAGAAGTAAGAAGAACAGGATCGGGGTGATCAAAACAGTCCTCATCACAATCAACGCAATGGGGAAAATGACATAGTGAATAGTGCCATATAGGCTACTACCAACAGTCTCTCCATGATCACCTCGATCAGGATATAAGCCAGATCCTGAACCAGAAGCAATTCAATGGCCAGGACAATCACAACATCGAAAGGGATATTTTGCCAATCAAGCACATCTGGACCCACACATTCAAGAGTCTGTGCCTATTCAGCACCGAGAAACTATGGGAGCTGGTAAACAAGGCCCGGACCAAAACCTAGTGTTTAACCAACAGTTAAATTATGAGGGGTCAATGTAGACCGAACCCAGATGCAGACCTGCGAGCCAATAACAGAGGGGTTCCTAGTAGACGAATAAATCTCAGAAGTAATAACAAAAACTGTACTGGTAGACAGAAATGAGAGGGAAATTTTGCTACAAAAAATCCCAGAAGAAAGAATAACTTATCAATAAGATCTGTGCCCTGAACTACTGCTATCTGATTGTGGACTTAAAGTATACTGTCTTTTAGATAGTGCGGGTGAAGTTAGCTGTCTATCAGAAAAGTTAGCTACCGATATTGTACAGACTGGCTACAAGCTGGCATGTATACCAGCGCCACAACTCAATATTATTGGAACAACTACAAAGAGCAGTCCCATAATAAATAGGCAAGTTCTTCTACTAATAGAGGGTTTGGGAGAGTCCAAGTAAATTCCGACATTTGTCATCAAGGGTAATTTTGGGAGTTGACTTCTTGGCAAGTTACCGTATTCAGTTGGGTTTTGGAGGTTGGCTAGTGTTAATACCTACACAACAGGGTCATGGAACAGATTCACCTAACCCATAGAAACCTTCAGACATGCTTGTCAATATCCTCTAGCATGAAACGTCACCAATGTATCAGGCTGTGCACCAGAACGAAATTGCTTCACCTGAAGATTTATACCAAGTCGTGGCAAGAACAGAAAATACTGACATGCAGCATAAGATTTAGTTAGAAAAATTACTATTTAAACACCAAAGTACTTTTTCAGAAAAACCAGAAAGGAACTAACTGATTATACCAAGCAAATATGCAAGTAATACGAGGAGAACCGTTCAACCGGAAATCCTATCCAATACCCGCCAAGTACTTGGCAGAAGCAGAAATATATCTATAGCTGATGCTAGAATGGAACAGTATCAAACCTGCTTAAAGTCTCTATGCCAACCCAGTGGTACTCTGCCTTGATGGAAGAAACCTCAAGAAAATTACTGTCAAATCCATGGAAAGCCCCAGACCAGCTGAAGAACTGCTACACATATACCAAGGGGTGAGACATAAAGCACATAAAATCACATATCAGCTATAGCTACACTACGCTTCGCAAAACATCAGTGATATTTTAAAAATCTGTGGACGTTACAGATAGCTAGCGACTGGAAATTATTGCGAAATGATTTCTGCACCAGTTTTTTTTTCAATGCAGTGCGTGCACAACCACATCCATGATCCACAGTGATTGCTAACTGACACTGTGTATTGCAAATACGCCTGTCATTGGACTATGCCAATCAGAACTAGGTTACTGAGACACCACATGGTTGTGATTTACAGGTAGGATACCGAGATGCTGGAAGTTAAAAGCATCCAATCACTGACAATGAAGCAGAGCTGCTAGTGTGCACGCAAGGAAAATAGAAACAGAGGGGACAAAAAACTATGCTAAAATTTCCACTCCCTTCTTATGATGAGGAAACGGAACATTTCGCAAGTTCAGTGATCTGGATGTTATAATCCATAAACATGTACTCATGCCCCGTCTATTTCTTCATTGTCTTCTGTATATAGTGTGTTTGAGGTAAACTTTAATTGTGGGTCATCTCTCCCATGTGAGGCATCTCTCCCACATAGGGTGGGGCATATCCCCTCAGCAGGAGGTATAGATGGCCAAAGTTCGTATGCTAATAATACCATTATTACTAAGTTGTTAAGAAGTGAAACATGATACCGAATATTTTTCCTTTCATATTTAAAGAATTTCGAAGTTGTTTGATTTTGTAATGATTTTTTCCTTAGGTATGGAATGTCTATCACATTTGCCATAGGTAACTGTCATAAAAACAATGAAAGTTTTATTATTATTTTAATTAGTTTGGACTGCATACTAGTTAATAAAATTGTTACTTTTGTCTGTAATGTTATAATAATTTTAATGTTTGCTATGTTACCTTCTGTGCAAGAACTAAAGCATGAAATACACCATGTTATGCTACTGAAATAAAAAAAATAAAACCATTTTGGGGACAAGTATTTATTTACAAGACTTTGTAACAACACCATAATATTCACATACAATGTTGTATTATGTATTATTAATGTACTCAGTTTCGTGCTCTGCACGCGCATCTGTTCACAATTGAAGGTAAATAAAGCAATGTCACAAAAGTACCCACTTTTTCATGCACAGTGCTTCTCGAAATATAGACTACTATCAGACCACCCGATACAGTACACTGCATAATAACTCTATAATCAGTCTCTGTAGTGTATTTTCATTTTTGGTCCCTGCAAAGCAAGAAAACATTTGAATGCGAAAATATACTAATGTAGACGTTTCGTAGCTATGAATTATTATGTTTTGTCAGAACTGTTTCTGTAAATTAAATTACAATGTGAAGAAGACAAACAGCTTGTTAAACAGTTTTTAGGTGTGGTTTTGGTAACTTCATGCAAAATGTACTGCAATATAAGTTAAATTAATGGCGGTTTGGCATACAAAAACTGCGATTATAATAATAGTTAAGTTTTATAAAAAGTACTAATTTAGGTTTTGATAAATATTTTCAATTTTTAGCGTAATCTTTTGTAAGCCAAATTTTTAATGCAATATACGTTCTCAAGTCCCATTTTTGACCTTTACCGGTGAAACTCAAAAGAAACATGTACCATACATTGTGTAGGCTACACACGAATTGGCATATGTTTAACTCCAAATTATACTACACATTTCAGGAACGCTTTTTCCAACCTTTGGCTGCACACACAGAGCAAAATGTCACATGAAGAAAATTGAAATTGCCGTCTTATTACATGCAAAATTCTACCTGTAATTTTATTACAAACTCTTACGAATATTAGCATTAGGTAAGCTCATTGTTTTCCGGTTTCCACATCGTCGAGGTCGGACCTAGTGAGGAGACGAAACGTACGCAGTCGAAGCGCTCAGCTGTCGAGGTAAAGATGTAAGAGAATTTTGTATACTTCAACACCGGACACTACCAATTCTTTGTTCAAATGCGAGAAATTCAAATTTTTAATGGTATTTGTTACAATTTTAATTAAAAAATTAATCAAATTATAAAATTTTAGTCGTAATATAAATAGTATTAAACAATATATTTTATAAATATCAAATAATTTCACAAATTATGGGGTACCTTTTGAATGAAACTAACAGCCACAATGGGTGCCACATGGTAAGTTCAACCTGCTAGAAAAACAACTGTTTCGATAGTAGCACTGAAAATATTACATTTAGTACTGTACTATTATTTAATATAAAAGAAAATGAAGTAACTTATTTAACTTAAATAATTACCAGCTACTAAAGAAACAATATTCTGTGCCATTTATAAAAGGTTGCAGTTACAGTGGGGCACCGATAGCAGTGCTGCCATCGGTCCGCCGAAAATCTCCTCTGTGTCCGGTACAATTTTCTTCCTTGTTTGTTGTAGCTGTCTGTGCTGTTGTTGCCATCGCAACAGGGCACAGTGGCTAGTTGGTGCGGCGAACGGCCGGAGCTACACCGGCCTGGCGGTGTTTCCCGTGGTTACCGCTGGCAGCGCAACTGCTGCTGTAGCCCCGTCTGGTCATCGCTCTGAACGCGGTCGTGGACTGGATGTAACTGTCTGTGCTGTCGTCGCCATGGCAACAGGGCACAGTGGCTAGTTGGTGCGGCGAACGGCCGGAGCTACACCGGCCTGGCGGTGTTTCCCATGGTTGCCGCTGGCAGCGCAACTGCTGCTGTAGCCCCGTCTGGTCATCGCTCTGAACGCGGTCGTGGACTGTATGTAACTGTCTGTGCTGTCGTCGCCATGGCAACAGGGCACAGTGGCTAGTTGGCGCGCAGAACGGCCGGAGCTACTCCGGCCTAGCGGTGTTTCCCGTGGTTACCGCTGGCAGCGCAACTGCTGCTGTAGCCCCGTCTGGTCATCGCTCTGAACGCGGTCGTGGACTGGATGTAACTGTCTGTGCTGTCGTCGCCATGGCAACAGGGCACAGTGGCTAGTGGGTGCGGCGAACGGCCGGAGCTACACCGGCCTGGCGGTGTTTCCCGTGGTTACCGCTGGCAGCGCAACTGCTGCTGTAGCCCCATCTGGTCATCGCTCTGAACGCTGTCGTGGACTGGATATAACTTTCTGTGCTGTCGTCGCCATGGCAACAGGGCACAGTGGCTAGTTGGCGCGGAGAATGGCCGGAGCTACACCGGCCTGGCGGTGTTTCCTGTGGTTACCGCTGGCGGCGCAACTGCTGCTGCAGCTCCATCTGGTCATCGCTCTGAACGCGGTCGTGGACTGGATCGGTCGTCGGGTTCTGAGGGGACGTCGGCGCGACCGCCGACGAAGAAGGTGCACAAGTCTCCTGAAACATTAACAGACGCGATCACAGTTAAGGAGATAATTTCATACATTTACAATTTTTATGTTTCCTTTGTGTTAATTTAATTTTTAAATTCAAAGACAGAAGTGACATGAAGTACTTCTTAACATACCTTTTTAAGCCTAACTAAGCAGACTGTTATATGTATATACCTATATGAGACTGAAATCAGTAAACCATTAGTTTTTCTCTGATTACGACTGTACAGATCAAAACAAGTAATATATGTAAACAATGATCTTAAAATAAGTGTTAACACATTCCCTATTTCTTACATATCTTTACTGTTAAATTATTAACGTAGCATTAATATTATGGAGATATGTTACAAAAAAACTCGATTTTAAGGAAACATCTCTCTTAAGGTACGTTGTCGAAGGCCTGGTAGCTAAGGACAACCCGAGGCCAAACTGTTTATCGGGCTGAGGTTTTTATCTATTCAACGAACCGAAATGGCAAACAGATTTTTTTTTTCAAAGTACCCAATGTAAAATAAACGCACTTAGTCATATACAGTTAAACAGACCGGCTAGATTACTGCATGCACGTTCACTTGAAATGAGTTCACCAAGAAATAGCAACAATGAATTAAAATGAACTCTTATCAGAATGTTGTTGCAAAAAAAAAAAGAAGAAGCTGTAACAAAATCGATCGATCTGGAGAGTATCACACTCACTTAAATCACATAAATAGAGAATGTATAACTATTCGATATAAACAATTGTGCTTGGATGAGTGGAACAATACGACTCGGCACGAAGACAAAATAATTGTTTGTTAGTTCCAAGAAAAGCTTAGAGGATGATGATGATGTAGATAAACAAGATGATGGCGATGACAAAGATATTAAGGAAGTTGAGGAGGTTGATAAAGTGTATAGAACAGATACGTTAAGTTAATTTCTTCTATACAAATGAGAGGGAGAGAGAGGAAGGAAGAAGGAAGGAGGTAACATTTCTACGATTGCTGCTGATAATTTTTGTACCAAGACATCCCTTATTTTTATATAGTTTCTCTTGAGTTAACTTATTTACAGGTACAAATAATTTATTCCTTCAATAGTCTGGTAACTCCTTTTATTTGTGTCCTATACGATATTTTGAATGGATATATTTGCTTTACAAATAAAGTGTATGTATATATATATATATAAATAAACTTTATTTTTTAAAGCAAATAGCTCTATTCAAAATTAAAGGAGTTACCAGACTATTGAAGGAATAAATTATATATATATATATTATATATATATTATATATATATTATATATATATATATATCCATAAGTCAGTTGCACTAACTGTCCGTATTTGCAAACTGCGTGCAAAACTAGTTTAAATTATGGCACTACTCTTAATTTAACTATGAAATCAAATTAAAGAATAAATATTTTTGTTAACTAAATCGGTTAGTGATTGTAAATTAGTCTGATACAGGCAGATGGCTGCTATTTACTACCTTTTTTTTTCTATCATAACTTCAGTCATGAGGTAAAATATCTTTGTGCACGGTCCTAAATATATATTTTTTAATTTAAGTAATATTGCCGACATTACGTTACAAATTACAAGTATTGCACACAGGCAAAGCTGCTGGCTTACACATAATTAAATATATATGATAATAAATGCGAGGTAAACAAACTCATGTAGACTATACATAGACTAACATAGTTGTATTTGAAACCCAGAGTGATAAAATTCTGTATGCTAAACCAAACGAAGAACAAAATTTAACTATAATCGGATTTATGTGAAGAAAATAATTATATTTAAAACCTTTTTTTCTGAATAAACCATATGAATATAACCAACGATTAACTAATTACACTTCAACCATAAACTTTCATTAAGTATTATGCATGGTATTGTATTGAAATTTAACTTAAAGATTAGTATAAGAAAACATAGGCCTGTTTCACTTTTGCTGAAAAGAGTTACTATTCACACGTCACGAATGCTTATCAAAAGGAATTTAACAAACGCTACTGTGGAAAAATCTAAAAATATATATATATATCAAACAATTCAGAAGTATAAGATTTCAAAACATGATTCAAACTAGTGTGTACCAACCCGGTTCTACCAAGTCGTCAAATGTACAAATCCAAACTAAATACAGTTAGTATCTCAAGTAAACTTTCGATGCTGTCAAAAAACATATTCCCGTATGCAAATAGACAACGTCATCCAAGGACTTTCAAAGCGTAGGCTTTGAATTTAAAAGCAGATTTAGTGACACAATGTTGTTGTGTTCGTGGGATTGTATTGGTGAATAGCTTTCTATTTTTAGTCTTTCCTTTCACAACATTTTAGCCCGGGAAAAGAAAAACTACAATGAATAAATAATATTTTATACGTTTTGTACAAATTACTCTTAAAATGTCACTTCAACTCCTCTACGCGAATTACGTTTTAATCCCCGTAAAGAATATGCAATCTCTCTTTTTGTTACAGTTTTCTTCTAGCGAAAAAATAAAAGCGCCACGAACAGTTACTAAGTAATGAAAACGCATTTTTAAAGCATTTGTTATTTATGTGTCGTGAAAGCATACAATCCGTTCTGTTTCTTCCTCTCTTCCTCTCTCTCTCTCTCTATCTCTGTCATCCATAATCGCAGGACTTGGGACTAATACCCCTTGCAATATTAAGGGTGGAGTGAGTCAGGACAAACATTACATGATACCATTATTATTATACACAAATAAAACACCAATGGATGACGTTATTACTTTATTTTCCTATTACCTAGTTTGAGCACAGTCCAGACATCTAGCTACATAGTCTTCATTTATGCAACGAAACAAAAATGTTAGATCATAAAACACCGTGGCACAATCTGTAGAATACTATGTTCATGTGTAACAACTTTTCAACAAACAACAAATTGAAACCAACATTTGAATATTCAGGAATTTTTCACTGTCACGTGGCTTCCATCATCATGATTTTAAATATAATTTCGTTGAAATAATTCTCTTGAAATAATTATGTAGAAAAAATAAAACAAACGTAATCTGTTTGGCGCGAATTTTACCATCAGTTTGACAGCGTTTCAAATTGTTTTATGAATTGTTGTAATTTAATTCATCCAAATTGTGTTCTGCATTGTTCATGTGCGTTACGTAATTTTTCAGTTGATAGTGTTAACTAAATGTTTATGCTATTTAGTTGGCTACACTAGGCATTAACGCGTTCAGATTACGTTTAAAAACATCTTTACGGGGGATGTGACTACACCAAATGATCAATTTGACTTTCCAAAATAAGTTGAAATTTGCCATATAGCACGATAAATAAAATCAATTTGTAAACAACAGAGAGTACTAAGAAATTAATTACTTATCACATTTATTTAACTGCTGTCTCAGATAGTAAATATTATTATAGTTTGACGTTCTGGGATTTATTATGCTCCAGCAAATGAGATTCTTGGTGTATGAAATTTCATTACCACCATTCCATAATTTTAACTTTATTCATCATGGGAACCTACACTGTAAAATTTTATGTCTATATTTAGCAAACCGAAGTAAACGTAGCAACCACCTCAGGTCCCGACAGTAACAACAACAGTAACAAATTTATAACATGATCTGTGGAAGGATAACGTATAGTAGTAGCTATAAACTCGTGTACAATACTTAGATTGTTCGTTCCCTAGCGAATGAAGCGTTAATGTGCGCACGAACTATTGGGCTATAGAAGCGTTGTAAAATTAACAGCGATGTTGGATCTATCCAAATATCATCTAGTAACTCACGAGATAAAAATTCATACAGACTGTTTAGAGAAATTATAGTAACTACAATTAAAACGTACGATATTTGCAGCTGATAACTATTTGCAAAATCGTATAAAAATCGAACTTTTTTGAAGACTGCACATTTAAAGAAACATTTAAGAAATTGTAAAAATGTCTGCGTTGATAATTTTTTATCGTGGAGTAATTTGATGCACTTTGCACACGTTTTAAATGGTTACGTATATGACAGGCTTCTGGGGTGAACGTATTTTGCGCTTTCGTGACCTAGAAGTGCGGAAGCCTTAAGAGTGTTCAAGAGGGGAAAAATTATAATTTTATATTTGAGTGAAGCAGTGATAGTTTTGTAGAAGTTATTTGGGAGTACATTTTCCTCTTATGAACATTTTTTGTCTCAGCCAGTTTTCCCATAATGGCATTTCAAAGTCAAAATATGCATGTTTTCAGTTCATACACCCCTCGAAAACCCAGTAACACAATGAAACAAAAAAAATTGCAGTAAAAGTACATGTCACGGACTAGGGCTTTAAGCATATAAAATCCAATACAAAATATTTTTTTATTTTAAAAAATTCCTAAAAGCAGCAAAAATTCAAATTTACGAATTTTTTTAAAAATACAAAATATTTTGTATTTGATTTTATATACTTAAAGCCCTAGCCCAGGACATGTACATTCAATGTGAATGTTTTCGTTTCATTATTTAAATTAGATTAGGGGGGTGTACGAACTAAAAACACGCAAGTGTTGACTCTGAAATGCCATTATGGGAAAACTGGCTGAGCTAAAAAAATTTTTATAAGAGGAAAATGTACTCCAAAGTAACGTCTGCAAAACTAACACTGTTGTGTTCAAATATAAAATTATGATTTATCCCCACTTGAACACCCTTAAGGACGACGAAACACGCGCATTACGCCTCACCCTAGCCTCTAAGCGCAAGTCGCAGAACTGGCGTGCAGTCTTCTCACCGACAACGTACCTCTACGAGACATTCAGAGGTGACCCTGTCATTTTATTACTCAATATTTATTACAAAGAGGTATTGTACACGTCTATACTTCAAAAAATATTCTGCCCCGAGGTTTTTATATCTGAAAAGAACAGCAAAAATACCCATTTTCGTCATTTTTGGCTGCTAGAAAATATGCTTTAATGTCTGAAATGGGTACACACACGTTTAACGTTCTCTGGATGATTTTCCTAATCATACGTTACTCACGCAGCTCAGCAGTTTTCGAATAATTTTGTAACGGTCGAAGCTCGGCGTACAGCTTGACAGCCTGGTCAGGGCGGCCACCTAAATTCCCGACAGTAACAACAACCGTAACAAATTTATAACACGAGCGAAATTCCTGTAAAAATGCAATTTTTGAGTCTAGCATATTCACAAAATATTATAATCATAAGTCTACAAAAGTCTTCAACACATATAGTGGGTAACATTAATGTACAAATAAAACTGAGAACTGGCCATCCAGGAAGTAGCTAATGAGTTACTGAATTATATGAGGACGTTGTAAATGATTTTGTGGTTTCCACCGAAATATCTAAATCAATCGAGGCGTCCTTACAGTATTTTAAAATATAATATAACAAATAACGGCTGCATGAAGTTATTGATAGGTTTTATAATGCTATAATACAGAGTTGTAATACATTGCAACAGCAATTGTCACAAAAGAGTACAAATTATTGTTTTTATTGAGCAATTGCGTACTGTACTAAACTAAAAAAAAGTTGGTTCGGATATGGTAGGAGGCGAGCACCCTAACCGCCGCGCCAACCATGACTCCACCCATTAACAAAAATTTTCAAAAATCTAAATAGACGACCAATTTTCCACCTTAAGGGGGAAGCATAGTGGTAATTTTAATTTTTTTTATCATTGTTATGGTTTAATATTCATTTAGGAAAACTTAAACTATGTTGCATCCCAAAATTGTACTGCTAGAATTTCTGACACTGCGAGCAATTGTATGCTGGTTCTTTTACTGCATCTGAAACCGTTGTAAGTAAGTGATCAGTATTCTACTTCAACCGATTCTATAGGATATACAAATACCTTACTGTTTTTATCTTAATGTAGCTACAATTTTTAACAATGAAATTCATGCAAGTGCCTACCAGCGACAGGGTATATTGTAATAATATAAGCCATGGTCAGTGGAGTAAATATTTTAAATATTTACTCCAGGAAAATCGGCCCAAATTTGCACAAATATGTGAGGTGAGGATACAACAGGAGGAGATATGTCGCCTTTAGATATAAAAGTTCTTCAAGAGGTTGTGAGGGGTTGTAAAATGAGAAGGCATCAGGATATGGATCAATATATCCGGAATTGGTGAAGTTTGGACCTCCAAAATTGTTGGGGATGTTAAGGAAACGGTTTGAAAGAGTACTAAATGGAAAGGATGTTCCATCAGAATGGTCGACATGTTATATAACTCCAGTGCATGTGAAAAGTCCACGAATAGATCCAAATAATTACAGGCGATTGGTAGTGATCCCTTTTGTTGGATGACTATACTCGAAGGTCCTCAAAAATACGTTGGAAAAAGAATCAAGTCACAAATAGCAAGAAGAGCAAGCAGGGTTTCGAGCTGAAAGGTCTGTAATGGACAACATCTTCACACTGAAGCTAATATGTGAATAATGCAAAAAGGTGGGATTGGACACACATGTTGCATTGATTGATCTAGGAAAAGCGTATGATAATGTTCCCACCAACAAACTATGGAGTTAGATCAAAGATTGCTGAAGGCTGTTATGAAATTATATGAAAATAACAGCGAGAGTAAGGATAGGAAATTTTTGGACAGTAGAATTTGATGTCAATAGGGGTTTGCGGCAAGGCTGTGGGTTGTCACCAAGCCTTTTTAAGCTTTATCTACAAGCAGTCCTGCAAACTTGACATTGAAAATGTCAAGTTATGGGAGTGACAGTAGGGGACAGCAAGGTATTAAGTTTGTATTTTGCGATAACCAGATTGTATTAGCAGAAGATGAAGATGACTTGAGTTATATGTTAAGAAAGCTTTAACAGGAATATATTAAAGCTGGCCTGAAGATGAACATGAAGTGTGAGTAGGTACTTCGTAGTTGGAATGGGAAAAGTAAACAATTTTGAGGTAGATGGAGAAAAATTGTAGGTGCGGAAAAAGCAAAATACCTGTGAGCAGTATTTAATAAACATGGCACAAGTAATAATGAAATCTCTAGTAGGATTAATAAAGGAAGAGCTGTAAGAAGGGCAATGAACTCAGTTCTGTGGAACAACAAGATAAGAAGAACAACCAAGAAGGAAATGTATAAGACTTTATTCCAAAGTCAAGTTTTGTATGTTTCAGAAACCTGGCGCGTTAGAAAAAAATAACCAGAAGAAATTGCCTACCACTGAGATGGATTACTTAAGGCGAAGTTCATGCTGTACTAGGACGGATAGGATAAGAAATTATGTAATCCAACAAATGATGAAAATGGTTAGAGCTATTTGTGACGACATCCAACAAAAACAGCTAATGTGATTCGGATACGTGAAAGGATGATTTAAAACAGGAAACCGAAACGGATATTAAGAAGGATACCTCCCCGACGGAAGAAAAGAGGTCGCCCACGACGCAACTGGCAAGACGGCGTAGATAACGCAATGGAAGTGAGGAATATGACCATGGAAGAAAGTCAAGATAGAAGAAGATGGCAACTGGAGGCGGAGAAATGGTGTCAGCTGTAGACAATCCGCAAGAAGACGAAGGAATGCAAGCTAATTTCATTCCTCAAGAATTATACAATAGAGATAACAACAGTTCTTGTACTTTAACGGGCAGGGGTACCTTCACGTCTGTTGTCGATCGGGGTAGCCACGCATTAAAACAAAGATTATTCCCTGATTTTCCCCTGATTTCCTGGACAGATAACCCGGAAATTGCCTTAGTTTTCAAAAATATTCAATGAAATCACTATCAATCCTCAGCGGGGACGTCAATGGCAGGCAAGAAGTGACTCAAGAACTTAAATATCAGAACTAACAGATTTCCTCCCCCTTGATGTAAGTACCTTCTCGTCTGCAGATGATGTTTTCGGCTTGAGTCGTATGACGGGGAGGCACTCCCCTGTCAGCCCTCAGCAGTGACGTCAATGGCAGGCACGCAGTGGAATGTGAAGGGAAAGAGGACGACCGCCAGAGAGCACGGAAATGGACTGTGATCCCCGGGTCACGATAGACGTCGTAGAGCCGCCAACATTGCGGCGCAGACAATGAGCACACGTGCATGTACACCCCTTCTAGAGGCGTCATCAGCACCTCGCTGACGCGACGGCGCAGGGGGTAGGGGCACGAATTGGAAAAGCCGTTATCGCGTCGAACAGGAGTTTCGTTAGCCACGTGGGTGAGTGAGAACAGAGGAAGCTAAACTGGGACACGCAGTCTGCCCGCTTCCGCTGCTTCAGCGAAGCATATTGCCCGACAAAAAGATTCGCTGTTGCTTAGTTAAATTAAATCCTATTTAAGTTTAAACTAAAAAAAAAAAAAACAGAAAAACAAATGTGACCGTTATGTACTTTGAGAGTACAGTATGGTCCTGGATCACGGTAAACGTTCTCGTAAGAAATCTTCGCAATATTTCCGTAACTCATCACATTTAAACAAATAAAATAAAATAGAAACAAATTAAAGGAATGTAAAGCTGGGCAAACAGTTCAAGATGAAATATCTGAATACATTCTTAACCTTTATTTTCTGTTTCTGTGATTTATTATTAAATGTAGTGGTAGTTAACGTGTTTTCCATTCAGGTCATAGTGTGGCGATAAGAATATAAATTATCATCCAAGCATGGCTTAGATATACAATCACGTTGTAAATTAAATGTTTCCTGTCGCGAGGTAAATTTTGCACAGGCGTATTTTTTATTGGTCTGCTGGGAAAAGCCTATAGTAAGTTAAATTAGAATATATTTATGTTCGACCGAGTAAGATGGCTCAACGGTTACACGATGGATTCGCATTAGTAAGAGTCGAATTCGACTAAGAATTTAGTGATTTCAATTTTCCATAACATCCCGAAATCGCTCCTGATGAATGCTAGAATGGTTACTTAACAAAAGCGTTGACCGTTTCCTCTCGTAGTTCTTGTCAATGTTTCAAGTTGCGTCCCATCGTTTTCAATGACCTTCGCTGTGGCTGTCTACGAGATGTAAAGCCCAACTACCCGACCGTCTATTTCCTTCAAGTGGTTAAGTCGGCAAACTGGTCTCTAAGTCGTTGTGTTGTTTGGTAGCATACGGCATTAGCAAGTGTGTGTTCTTTCACTATGGGTATTTATTACTGTAGTTAAAGCATGGCCTTAAGGTAAACTGAACACTGTTTTTTCTCAACTTCGCCTGGCCATCACTTGTGTGTTGCAACCTCTTTAGCATCACACATGCTTATCCAGCTTTTCAGAAAAACTTTTTCGTCAGGGATTTTTTGTTTTGTTTTCAATTCCGGTGGTGTTACACAAATACTGTTACTTACAAAACACAGCTGCTTACATCATACCTTGCTCGCTGCGATAAGCGATGCTACACAATGTGTTCTCAAAGTCAGCTACATGTTGAAAACATCTGCTTCTACTATTGAAATCAAAATTTCAATACTTCGTTTTGTTGAACAGATTTTTTTACTGTCCTTATATCTACACGTTTGATAGGGGTACTCGTAACTGCTCTACATGCAAAATTATTATAATTTAAATTATGTCCTTTCGCAGTGGAATCATTATTATATTTCGTTATGTTAGGCCGTCGCAAATTCATCCAGCTACACTTCGTTAGCGAGAAAAAGAATTGTTCTGATTATATTGTGAATGGGAACAACAATATTGGTAAACCAATCAGAATACTCATCACTTATTTCGGAGAGAGTTATTAATAATTTAGCAGTATGAAATCCACTGCATAAAAATTAACGAAAAAAAATGTTGTTACCAAATTGAAGTTTATATATTCTGTTTTCAAATACATTTACATCCATAACATTCCAGGTAACTGAAAACACTTTAGAATTTTAAAAGAAAAATTAACGAAAAAAAATTTTGTTACCAAATTGAAGTTTATATATTCTGTTTTCAAATACATTTACATCCATAACATTCCAGGTAACTGAAAACACTTTAGAATTTTAAAAGAAAAAAAAAGCAATACATAATGGATTTTCGTAGCAAAAAAAAATAAAAAAATAAAATTTGAATATTCGCCGGCAACGTAACAAAATATTGCTGAAAATTTAATTTAGATAATTTACCGTTTTCTTATTTTTCTTTGCTGCCGTACTGTTTATGCTAAAATGTTAAAATTGCAGAGCTGCTCAGGAACAACACATTTTTAGTACGGCCTAAAGTCCCGTTGTAAACTCTCTTTGCGACAAAATTACTTTATTTAGTGCCTGCCTGTTTGGACCTTAAAAGAATTTTTTCTAACACGACATTAGAAAAAAATTCGTGTTGTTATTTTTGAGGAGCAAGTGCTGATCTCGAAAGTAGAATTTTTTTTTAGTTTGTATTGCTTTAAAAGTTCTCGCCCGTACTGATGACCATACTTAACTTTGCTGCTTTCGTGGCTTAAAAGTTAGATAGAACAATATGCGCTTGTATTTCGTAAATATACTGAAAGAAGAAATCACCCATGTTTATATCTGTTAAAAGATCTATTTATATCAATTTGTTAAGTTAATTGTAACTAATAAGTCGATAATATTAGAGAATTAATAATTGTAGAAGTCTGCTACACGTCTTAATCATTGAGTTTATTTTACTGTCCGAAATAAATGACGCAAATTAACACTATAAATAAAGATATGTTAGTAAACGTTCCCATTTATTTATAGATTTCCCAGTATCTGGTGTCTGAAAAATTTATAGAGCCTTTAGTTATCACTTTAAGACGGTCGTTTAGAATGTGTTTAAAAGGAATGCCTTTGTGAATACTCAGTAAAAATTAAAAATTTTATGTAGACGAGACGCACATTCAACTACCCCACATTGCACCGTCAGCTTCGCCAATTCGTACGGTCAACTGCACCACAACGCATGGTCCGCTTCACCACATTGCATGGTCAACTTCGCCAATTGGCATGGTCAACTACTTCACAATGGACGGTCAACTTCGCCACATTGCATGCCGACAGTGCCACAACGCACGGTCAGATTCACCTTATTGTACGGTCAACTTCGCCACACTGAACGGTCAACTTCGCCAATTGGCATGGTTAACTGCGCCACAACTCACTGTCAACTTCGCCACATTGCATAGCCAACTTCGTCACATTGCATGGTTAACAGCGCCATGACGCACTGTCAACTTCACCACACTGAACGATCAACTTCGCCAATTGGCATGGTCAACTGCGCCACAACGCACGGTCAGCTTCGTCTTGTTGCATGGCCAACTGCGTCAATCCACATTGCATGGTTAACAGTGCCATGACGCACTGTCAACTTCACCACACTGAACGATCAACTTCGCCAATTGGCATGGTCAACTGCGCCACAACGCACTGTCAACTTCGCCACATTGCATAGCCAACTTCGTCACATTGCATGGTTAACAGCGCCATGACGCACTGTCAACTTCGCCACACTGAACGATCAACTTCGCCAATTGGCATGGTCAACTGCGCCACAACGCACGGTCAGCTTCGTCTTGTTGCATGGCCAACTGCGTCAATCCACATTGCATGGTTAACAGCGCCATGACGCACTGTCAACTTCGCCACACTGAACGATCAACTTCGCCAATTGGCATGGTCAACTGCGCCACAACGCACGGTCAGCTTCGTCTTGTTGCATGGCCAACTGCGTCAATCCACATTGTCAACTACGTCAAAACGCACTGTCAACTTCGCGATATTGCACTGTCAACTTCGCCAATTCGCACTGTCAACTGAGCCACTTAGCACGATTGACTGCGCTACTTCGCAAGGTTAGCTGATTACTGTCTACAGCTAAAATGAGGCTATGGCGTTATGTTTTCAAACTTCCATTTGAACACTAGTACTACACATTTTTCATTTCAAAGCATATCCCTGGCACATTAAATATATAATTCAGTAATTTTTGTGACAGAGATTTTTATGTAATTTACGGGGAATATCTCATGTAACTGTTGTTTGTATGGACTGGGTTACATATTATAAATGAACAAGCATATTATCATTGAATTCTCCAATTTATTCTACAGTATTGCGGGAGTTCTGATTGAATTCGACATTGGTCTGATTTGTAATATGATATGAACTAATCTTTCGCCATTTCATGAATTTTAATAAAATTTTCCTGTCTAACCAATTTAAATATTGCGCCTACTCTCAGGTACGCAGGTACGTTAAATATAACCACATGAATAATTTTGACCCACTTAATTGATAGTGAGAAAATCATACCAAGCAATCAGTCATAATGCAGACAAGGATATATGGTATGTTTATTGCGAGGACAAACTTTTTAATAGAAAGAGAGCGAGAGTTTTAATGTATTAAATAACAACTAACAAAAACTTTAAAAATTATATTCCCGTGCTAAATCATAATTGTAATAATACGTAAACTTTTTGTGAGTCAATCCACGACAGTTGGAGCATTCTGTCAATAGTTATCCGTTTGAAACATTCGTTAATAGGACGCGTGTTTGAAGCTTCAGGCCGCACTCCTGTGGGTTTATGGCTGCTTTGCTTGTACTCAGAGCATCGCATTAGCATATTATAAGCCGTGCAGAGTCTAAATGGAACCCCACGCCTCTGTGCGTTCCATTTGTAAGATTACTTGCGTTGCCCTCATATCCACGTCCACAAAGTTTGTAATTATTCACGTGCACGCTGCTGAATACGCTGCCTCTCAGTCTATGCGCTGTTCAACGGTTTAGTAAGTCGAGCATACCTAAATACACGTACGTGCAGCAGGGGTGGCTCGCTTACAACGACAACGCGTTGTAGCCGTTTACTTTAGAAATGCACTAAAGGTGCAGAATATTTCAGTTCTTCAACTTTCTGAGCCTTAGGCCCTTAATTAATTTCTGCTATTTGATTATTGTATTAATATTTTAAAAAATAACATTGCAATAAAAAAAACAACAGCCAATCACATATATGTATTTTGCACAGCAAACATGAAAGTAAAATATACAATAACACATAGAAGGATAATACAATGGTTCCTGGTGAGAGAATATAATTTTTTTAAATTACTTAACACCGCTGTTATATGTGATAATTATTTAATGGGAATAAAACAAACTGATTAGGGTCTAAAATATTAACTTAGAGGCAACGAGTCATTTGAAATAAACAGGGTATGTTTTCGGATTAAAGTTTGTTGGCGACCTACATTATGTAATGTTTGACGAAGAAGTTACCTTTATACTAAGTTCATTGTAGTGAGATCATCTTTTAATTTGAGTTCTGAAGTTAAGGCACTTAAAAACTTTTTCATTAATTAAACACTTTATTTAATGAAAAGTTAAGGAAAAACAGAGTTTTAGGCCTCACTCTTCAGATTTGCAGTGGTTTCGAATATATTTTTAACGCAAATTAATACACATATCAGAAATTCATTTTTACAGTTTTGAAACTTATATATCAAAGTTCGTATCTGAATTTTTCTGGTGCACAACTCCAAACGGATTTTTATTAATTTTCTCCCTGAAATATCACATATTTTGTAGACAAAATAAGCCAAAATGAAGCAAAATAATTTTTTGCTAGCAAACCGTACATTATAAAAAAAAACACTGGCAAAATTGTGTATTGTATGACTGTTAACAGTCTATCAAATTTTCAAAGCATTTGGTTAAAAAATATTTCAGTTATTTGCAATTGTTTGAAATAAATGAAAGACCATGGCCTTAAAATACCCTACTGTTAAGCACCTTAAGATGTAGCGACTTTGGATATGAGGAATGGCATTGGGAAATTAAAAAATATTCACATATATGTCGGCCGTGAGTAAAGAAATTTACTTGCGATAAATTCCAAGTAATAAATGTACACATGAAATTTTATTCATAGCCTATTTACTCACAATTGACAAACATGGAAATTTAAAATAGAATAAAAGAGTCCTGAAGTCACATTACGTGACCAAAGTTACCCACGTGTACGGTTATAGTGACTAAAGTATTTTGGTAACTTCTAGTGGAATTTGTTTTTATATCAGTGGTAACGCTTTTAAATATAAATTCAATACTTGACCCAACTTTTTAAAATGCAAGCTTTATTTTTAAGAAAAATATTGTTATTCTTTTGAGTTGAACTTATATCAGTATTTGAGTCATTTAAATGTTAATAAAATAATTTTTAATGAAAGTGTTAAAACTTTGTGAAATTTTTTCGAAGAGTAAAATCGTATATTAGGCATAACCCGTTAAAAATTGAGTTTGGACACAATTTTTTTCTCATTATGCATTTTATTAGGATAGTTCATCAAATTCAACAAAATTTGTGGTTTTTCCGATAGCTAAAATTACCGTGTGGCATCACGGTAAAAAAAAAAATATCGCAAAAAAACAGATCAAAGAGATTCCACGGAGTACGTCTTCGTTTTGTCTGCGAACCATTCATTGAGATATCATGAAGAGACGAGTGAGTTGTAATGTGGTGGCAACGAACATGGAGTAGAAGAGGAAGAGAGATAAAGATGGTGAGAGAGGGAGAGACGAAGCGAACGCGCCATCAGATATTTAATAACTTGCTTGGCAGGAGCACATGGCGAACTTCTAGCCGTTTCCCACGGCGAACATGAGAAACAAAACACTGCCGCTTCGCTGGCCCTATTCGCCCTGAACCAGACGAGCAGCCCCAGTACTCGGCGGACTACGTAAGAAAATAAATGGAACTTGCAGCCATGGTAGCTGAGAAATCACTCTCTCTATATATATTAGAAACGTCTCCATGATCGCGCAGCAGACGCCATGTTTTCCTTTCATGTCCCCGTTTATTTCTCTGGAGACTGAATTAATGTCCACAGACAAAAATCGTTACTATGTTGCCGGTGAGAACTGGCGGAGGTCTCGAGACCTTTAACAAATTTCTATTGACGACGTGAATACACAATTTTTCTAAAGCAGAAAACGCGAGCTTGATTACTTGAGTCAGCCTGCGAACCAAGAAAATACGATATAACATGTTTTCATAAAAGGAATGTCAAAATGACTAGCAACCGAACGCGACTTTTTTTTTTAGTGATGTATGGTCAGAGGCAGTGCGGAATTTTTTTTTCATCGCCAAGTTGATACGCTTAAATATTTTTATTATTTAAAAACTGTTCTATATACATGTGGGCTTTAAAAAAAAAATTTCACACCTGAAGACCTGTAACTCATATCTCAAACAAAGTATTCTCAGTATCAAGCCGAATGACGTGGCGCAATGCGTGGTTAAACTTTGGACAACCATTCGGGAGAACCTTGGCTCGATTTGAAGTCGAAACATTGTGCTTTCGGTTTTCCATAATTTTCCGTAATCACTCGAACGAAGGCTTGAATACTTCCAAACTACTGATGTTTTATCAGTTCCTTTCCGTTTCCTGTTCTTTCTAAGTCAATTTGTTTCGTTTGCAGTATCCACGCTGCCAACCTGATAATAAATCCTTTCTCTTTTCGTACCTTCTTGGGGCCACAAAAGTGGTTTCTGTAGTCTTACTATCGATTAGATTATTTTCGAAACATTTAAAACCCTGTCTTTCAGCCAGACTATTACCAAAGTATGCACCGGTTCTATTTTGACTCCGATTACGTCCCTTTCAGACGACTTCTACTCTTGGTGACAACACTGTAAAACGACTTCTAGAACTTAATGGGTGTAACTAACCAACACGCAGTATGAGACCTTACCGTACTTCAGTTTGTAAAACGAGCAAATGTTTAACATTGTTACATGTTTGATTACGTTGGTATTGTACTATTTTCTTAACATTTATATGAACACTACCATTGATGTATGGGAAAAATATTTTACCATACATACTTCCTTAACTCTCCTATACATTAATACGGCACGTTTACAAACATGTTTAACAGTGTAGCAAACAAACACACAAGCACCGATTACGAAACAAGATAGGTTGCGGTCAGCTTGGGAAACAAAAATAGCTCAGATAATTCTACCACAGAAATTGCGTCAGTGAGTGGAGAAAGAACGAAACAACAAATTTATTAAACGGACAAACAGAAAAACAAAAGGAACGAAAAAAAACTGTCGTTTGTAGACGACACAACACAGAGGTACAAGATTCTTCAGGAAAGCGAACAAACACTTAGAGATGGTGAACTTTCGCGAATTCAATTACCTGCATGTTAGAATCTAATATTCTACGCATACTCAAGTGTCGACCATTTGTCCACTAGCTGCTACTCAGTGGAACAACAGACAGTGAACGAATAGACAGGGCTTGAGTATGCATAGGATATTTGATTCTAACATGCAGGTAACTGAATTCGCAAAATTTTAACATCTCTACCAATAACTTTGTCTCCTTGTGTTCATGTTATTTCGTCTAGCAGGCTGGATGGAAAATATTTACCAGGTTGTGTTATGACGGAGGGTGTTAATTTAATGAGGTGATTGCTTGTAAAAAAGTTAAGTCAAAAATTGGTGTTCAGTTTGTTAGTGAAGTTAATATACGTAGTTGGAGTTTGCCACGTTTATGATCATAGCATTCTAAGCAATAACATAAATGTACACTGTACTAAAATCTTTTATCAGAGACAACAATCTAATCATTTTTGATAGTTAACCTAAACAAGGTTTTCTTAAAAAGTTCTCATTTAACAGTGAACAGCCTTGTAACTGTATTGACCGCTGACAGGCGCCCAGCCACGCCGAAGAAAGGACACGCTGTGCGGTTAGCGGTTCTCGCACGGTCTGCCACCCTCGACGACCCGGCCCCTTCCCCCTCCCCCCAACGACAACCCTTGTTTTCGGATCAATTATTCAAACAAAGCGCGCCGGGGCCGAACGCATTAATATTCAATTCGGACGCCGGCAATAAACTGCAGCAGGGACGTCGCACAAACAGGAGGGGGCGCCTCATTAAAACCGTCGCGGCGCCGTTCCCACTGCCCCCCACCCCTACAATACCGCGGGGACCCACCCAGTCCCTTACCCCCGTCATCCCCTTGCACGGACCCTTCATAGGGTCGAGGGTAAACAACGAGCCGTCGGGCAGAAACCACCGCGCCTGACCTCGGTAGAGTTGTTGAGGATACCCGTGGCAAGGGGTGAAGCGGAGGTTCGGGGTGTTTCACAGGGCAAGAACGACGTGCCCTCTGTCTGTTAGGCGCAGCTTGTGCAGTCTCTGCAAGCACGGGCCGGAACATACACCGCCAGTGGAAAAAAATTCTCTCGCAGAATTCATTTGTACGGTAAATAAATATCGTATAGGGAGCGTACCCGAGAATAAGGTCTTCGTATAACTTCAGTGAAATTTGACAGCTTATTTTGTGCAATAATTATCATATTTTGAAATATGTGTGACAGTGTAAGACAAAACATACATTGCAAATTTTGAAAATGGACATTCCAGGTTTATTTTAGTACTAAAAAATCTTTAATTGTAACAAATACAGTAATATTTCATAAAAGATTATCAAATTTTTTTTAAGTTATACGAATCACTGTCTACCAAGAGACACTGGAAAATCGCGAAAATATTTAACGTAGTCTCCAATAAACTGAAGTACCTATCTCAATACTGGCACGTGTGAATAGTTTTCTGGCAAATCACCCACGTTCTGTGTTAAAACTATACAGTTATAATTGGGTCTGTTGAAGAGCGACATGCTGCTTCATATAAACGATATTTCGCAGATACATTCCAGGTCAGGTTGAACGCCAATTATGTATACTTCATTGTCATGGCTGTGACTTGCTGGCGGCTCTTACGAAACGCGTTTGACTACTGCAAGCGAGTAGTAAATAAGGAAATAATGCGAAGTGCTATCGCTTGCTACCTGCTTGTACGGTTATAAGCCAATAGATAATCGATTGCAGCCAGTGTGTGTATAGGACTGACAAGTCTAGGCTGCTGCCAGATGACTCCGCAAAATTGACGTACCTCTAGATATAGCCAATACGGGTGCAAAATCTTCAGTGTTATACATAGCATGTTGGAGCCTAGCAAACAATCAACTTTTCCCGCAATTTGCCAGTGTCTCTAAGTATACCATATCCCGTATGCAAACTTGTAACTGGTCCCCTGAAGAATGGCATAGGATGAGACTCTATAATTGAGATAAAAAAAAGTGGACTTTATGTCTCGTGGACAGCGAGGTAATTATAGACGGTGACATATAACTCAGTACAATGGCAGGAGCTGGGAGAGGAATTGGCCATGGCCTTTGTTAAGGAACCATCCCAGTATCCATCTGGAGTGATTTTGGGAAAGCGTGGTAAACCAAAATCAAGATGGTTGGAGCCGGGGACTGAACCCGGGTTCTCCCACGTGCGAGTACAAGGTGTTACCGTTGTGCTACCTCGCTCTGTCCCTGCAATGAAGAGACGCCGGAACGATAAGTGCGGAGGAAGCAGAAGTGCCTCGACAAAACCCACCGACCACTGTCGTCGTCCGGCACAATTCCCACATGCGGACATCCGGGTACGGAACCTGTCGAAGATCGAGTTCGAATCGCCTTGGTGAGAGGCGATCGGTCTGACCACTAAACCTTCGCGACTTCTTTTGAACATTAAAAATGACTGTTAAAATTCAGCACGCTTTCATGTAGCAAACATAAAGAAGTAGCATTATGTAATTATGTTAAATAAAAACATGTGGCTAATAACACTAAATTATTTTACGCCTACCATTGTAGGCTATAAATAGCTGGCGATCCGTGTCTACAACTTCAGCCGATATAAGTCTAGTCGTCAACAATTCAATGATTACAAATAATATTCCAAGAACGTTATTCATTTCATGTATTTATCTACTCCTTAAAACTTCTTTCTCGCGTCCGTTTGTGGCAAAACTGTTTTTTTTTTTTTTGCGTTCCTTGTTAGGCATGCTGATCTTGATGCAGAATCTTAAATAGGGCACAGACATGTACAATACATCTATATATTTAATATCACGTCATGAAATTATTGGGGCCACCACTAAAAGACTCAAAGAGGCGATCCATCTATCGGCGAGAAGATTGGTCGTCATTTACGAGGAGTAGGTACATGGCGCATGGGCGGAGTTGTAGCATGTCACGCGAGTACTTTTTTTACGCGAAACCGCTTAAATTATTCCTGCTGCGGTTACCTACGAAATGGACACGCATTTGAAGCTACTCTTCTCACTTTTCTAAAATTCAGCACGCTTATTAGAAACATGGTTTTGGGGCCTCTCAAAAATGCTAAAATAGGCATTCTTAGACTGCTGTAACTCCAAAATACGACCTGAATTCATAATGTACAGCACGAGATGCGTGCACTGGCATTTACTTCAAACTATCCGAAAATACAATTTTAGAATCATCGCTTGGATTCCCATGGGAAAACCAATTCTACGAAAATCTTGCACGCTAGTTTCACGCGCTGCGAATAGAGGCGATACGCTTCTCGTCGAGCATACTACTCTGGCTCTTATTGCTCCGCTGTTTCCATGCGTCGAACGTGGAAATTTGAAACATGTACACACTATTAAGGCGAGGAGGAGGCGTATTGCGTGTAATATTCCGCCCTTATAGAGCAAGAGCGTAACAGTTCATAAAATCAAAGCGTAGACGATAGTTCTCAGGGTTAAATAACATTGATTATTACACCTAATGAGGTAAAGGAAACCGGGCTCTAAAAAGAGCCTTTTTTTAAATCGTGAAATTCATTATTTCTATTCCGAGCCACTTGGCGGAGTAAAATATTAAAAAAATTCTGTACTCGCATTTGGAACGGCTTCAGTTCGATTCCATGTCGGCCTTCGTGATAGGTTTGTAATGGTTTTCCAAGAAATTACAGATATGGTTCCTTATTACGGGCCAAAAAGAAAAAACGCAGTGTAAACTGTTGTCAACAAAATTCTTACACGCCTACATTTACAATTCCAGAAAGAAATGTAATCGTGTCAGAAAGACGACATAACAAATACAACCCAGTGAAAGAATATGGTCGTTTTAAAAAAAAAAATGTGATACATAATCAAAAGTATAACAATAAAACTATAGGCTCAACCTTACACGTAAGTGAAATTTGCTTCACTTAGTTGTAAAACAAGTTTACTTTCTTTCACTTTTTTTTTTTTCTCAGTTGGGTTTGTCAAATTACTGTTTGTTTCACACGTTTCATTTAAAGCGCGAGAACCAAATTTACCACATACTGACGCCAGCACGTAGCAGAAGTTGTATTTTACCAAACTGGCCCAGACCGAGCGAGGTGGCACAACGGTCAAACGTTGCACTCGGGTCACGGTCGTAGAAGAACAGGTCTGGACACTCACCTATCTAACAATGTATTTTGCTTGACCCCCTTGTTGTTTGGATGTAGTTCACCAAGTTACCGAGAATATTGTGTTTTATTGGCGCTGCAGTTAGGGCGGTCGGACTCAACTCCGCTCACTTTTTTCCATTGTTAAATTTATAAAGCAAATAAAGGTTCCTGGAACCTTTTCTTAAATTTGTGAGCGAAGAGAGTATATTATAAATTGATAAAAAATATGTTTTGATAAATTTTTTTTTGTTAGTGGGAAAGAAGTGGGCGGAGTTGAGTCCGACCGCCCTAACTGCAGCGCCAATAAAACACAAAATTCTCGGTAACTTGGTAAACTACAGCCAAACAACAAGGGGGTCAAGTTTCCAAGCGAGTGTCCAGACCTGTTCTTCTACGGCCGTGACTCGGGTTTGGTCCCCGTCTCCGGCCATCTTGATTTCGGTTTTCCATGGTTTCCCGAAATCGCTCCAGGCGAATGTTGATATAGATCCTTAACAAAGGCCATGGCCGACTCCTCTCCCAGCTCTTGACCTTGGGTAAAGTTGTGTGTCGCCATCTCTAATGAATTTAGCTGTCGACGAGACGTAAAGCCCACTCACCAACCTACCAAACTGGCCCATGATTAAACTCTACTAGCTTCCGAGCTTGACGTGAAGTTAACCTTCACATCACTCATTACTATATATGATGGTTAGAGGCCGGAAAATTTCGCTAATTCAATTACCTGCAGGCTAGAATCCATTGTACTATACATTCTCAAGCCCCGTCTATTCGTTCATTGTCTGTTGTTCCACTGAGTAGCAGCTCATGGACAAATAGTCGGACTTGAGTATGCATAGGATAGTGAATTCTAGCCTGAAGGTCATTGAATCTGCGAAATTTTCCGGCCTCTAATGATGGTTTATTGCGGGAAAACTTGACTAATTGCTGGGTTTCATCTACGTTCAGGTAATCAAAAGCTCACTTACTTTTCCTTGTACGCGCAGCTGTTACTCTATTTGACTGAGCCAATAAGAATCATGCTATTCAAACATTTGATGCATCTCATTGGTCTGCAGACAGCTATGTTGTGTCAGAAGTGTACCACCGAATCACATATGTTTAGGGCCCGGTAGTTTTCGTGAAAAGATTTCTGCCCCACTTTGTTTCAATGTCTTACGTGTACACCTGCAGCTCAACTTCATGATTATTGGCAGAGTGTTTTTGTGCAGAGTTATTATTCATTTGACTGTGCCAATCAGTACACGGATAACTATGACACGTCACGTCTGTGATTTGCGGATTTAACCTTCACACGCTGGGTGTTACGGCATCCAATCACTGACCACAAAGCAGAGATGCAGGTGCGCACGTAAGGCACTGAAACAAAGTGCTGCAAAAATATTTTCGCGAAAACTACCGGGCCCTACATATGTTGCAAGAAACTACAGTTTTTTTCAAGGCTATGTTGGTACTAAACATTTTCACGATGTACCATCATTAGGGACCTGAAAAATTCGCGTTTTCTTTTACGCACACGATAGAATTCCAGCAACTATAAGTTCGTGTCACTTTCACAGTTGGCCCTTGACTTAGCTGACATCTTCTGGAAGTCTCCGAGTCAATAATATAAATATACGATAACATGCCCCATATCATTGTGACAGCGATCAGCTAATGAACACTTGCCTGATTGAATACACAGTTATACTTGGAAGCTAGCCTACATGTCAGTGAACCCGCGAATTTCTCCAGTCTCTAACCTTCATCTCTACTTATTACTAGAGACGTGCAAAATTCTCGTTAGTTTCTGACAGCTGACTAGACTCCAAGTGACTATAGGCTTGTTCGACGTCTCCCACTGGCCGATATTATCGCGACTTGCCGCGGAGAATGCTTACACGGTAGAGAGGCCAATCTCCGCAAAGGCGTAACACACGTAAATGGCAACACATAAAAGTTCGTTGCCAATTGAATCGCAGGTTATGCTCTGTTATGTATAGGAAAGTGAAGTTTAGTCTGCTACCAAACGATAACGCTGATTTTGCATGTCTCTACTCATTACTAGGGGTCCGAAAATTTCTTGGAACCAATGACCCGCAGGCTAGAATCCATTGTCCTATGCATATTCAAGCCCCGTGTATCCGTTCGTTGTCTGCTGTTCCACTGAGTAGCAGCTACTGGACAAATAGTCGGGGCTTGATTATGCATAGGACCGTTCATTCTAACACGCAAGTCGTTGAATCCGTAAAATTTTCCTACCCCTACCCATTACTCTGGAGTGTATGTATGCACTTCTGTCACAGAACATTATCGAATTATTACATTTTTATTTCCAGTCAAGTTACTATAGTGCATTTAGTTCTGAAAATAAGAGTTATTTACGATTTCAATCATTTGACTCGGTTTGCGTCGCCGTATTGAATTTTTTTTCCCTCTTCCTTTTTAAATTTTGAGAAGGAAAGTGTGAAATATGTGACCAAACCTCATGTTCTATTTACTTTGTGCTACACTGCAGACATGGCGATTTTGCTGGTCGTGTATAATTTGGTCGCAATCTGTAAGGCCAATTATGAATATAAATACAAATTGCCACACTGATTGTGGCGTATCATTTGTTACGTTCTGAATCGCAATGTCTGTTCTGTTGCGCAACGTAAATATAATTTGAGGTATAATCACAGATTTTACATTATTCACATCAGAATTTAAAAAAAAAAACCGAAAAACAAAATTATTTAGTATGCTGACTGAAACCGAGCCTTAAACATGTGTATTTAAAAGG
The DNA here is from genome assembly GCA_003012365.1 of Medauroidea extradentata. Taxonomy (NCBI): domain Eukaryota; kingdom Metazoa; phylum Arthropoda; class Insecta; order Phasmatodea; family Phasmatidae; genus Medauroidea; species Medauroidea extradentata. The sequence continues at coordinate 78,100 of PNEQ01080835.1, forward strand.
CTATGATATTTCATTTATTTTAAAAAATTGCAAATAACACGAATATCTTTTAACCAAATGCTTTGAAAAAATTGAGACTTCGTACAGTCATACAATACACAATTTTGCAAGAGCATTTTTAAAAATAATGTACCGTTTGCTAGCAAAAAATAATTTTGCTTTATTTTGGCATGTTTTGACAATAAAATACTTGATATTTCAAGAGCAAAGTTCAAAAAATCCGTTCCGTTTATTGTAACAGAAACATTCATATACACACGATAATATATAAGTGTTAAAACTGCCAGAATTAATTTTTGATATATGTATTAGTTTGCGTTAAAAAATTGGTTTCGAAATCACTGCAAAACTAAAGAGCGAGGCTTAACCAAAGAAAGTGGTAAATATACAAGCGAACTTAACATTTATTAACGAAACAGAAATTACCATAAAATTTAATTGTAATAATAAGCTGTATAATTTTTTTTTTTTTTTTTTTTTTTTTTTTTTTAATTTCTGAAATGCTTACACATTCTCATGGAAACATCGGTGGTTAACATTTCCAATTTTTCAAGAAATTGAAGTAGGTATATTTAGTGTACGCCAGGCAACCAACATTGTCAGCTAAGCTAGTAGAGCCACGACATGATAAAGCCTTTGTAGCTAAAATACCGAGATAGGTAAGGATGGAAAACGTACAACGGACTAACAAAGAAAAGAACACAAGAATAGAAAGAAAAGGGGGAAGCTGAAAAAAAATAGGCGTATAAGTAAAAAATAGTGTAGGTTAAAAGCGATGAAGAGAAATGGGGCGAGAGGAGCTATAAATCAAGTGCGGGCGGCAGGAAGACCTGCGCCGAGAAGGCCACGATAAACAAGCCGCGGATGTGAAGTCAATGGAGTGCCGCGACGCGTTCACAGCCGACATTTCCACGCCAAGTTACAGCGGCTGAAAGGGACGTTGCAAGAAAGAAGAGCTGCCAACCTCAACACCAGCAGTTTTATAAAATACATCTCGCCAGTAAAATATTCTATGTTTTAAATTGTTACGAAATAGCACTTGTTTTGTAGTCATTACTAGAGAGGTGAAAATTACGCAAGCCCAACGTCCTTCACGATAGAATTTACGGTCCTGTTTATTATTAAATCAATTAGATCTAGGAACCAACCCACATTTACTGAAACTGGGATATTCAAGGTCAAAGTTTACTGTTTCTATACAAACATTTTTGGACAGTTATTTTTCATAAGATATTGTTATTTTTCTAAGACATATTTTGGACTTTCTCCTTCAACTGGGTATGACTATCTCAAAATAAATTATTTATGAGTTGGTTCCTTTTTGCACAACTACGTCCAATTCTTTTACTTTCGTTGGCTGCTGCCTCAGTCAAATTGGGCTCTAGGTTTGCTGTTAATCTTTTATATGTTCTAGATTCTTCCGGGGCGCGCCTAATAATTCGTCACCCAATCACAAAGCTACACGTATAAACAGGCTTTTGGACTTAATCTTGCTCTAAGATGAATTCCAGAGAGTTTGCAGCATCTAGCAATTACTTTTTGATAGCAATTCTTTGTACGAATAATTTTAAGCTTTTATACCTTTTGTGTACATGGTGACGTTACGATTCTGTGAATCGTGTCTATGCACGACGTTCTTCAATAGTTATAGGCATGGCCCATTTTACTGAGCTGAACGCTAACACTGTTACGCCAACAGTAATTATTTGTTTCCACCCATTACAATGAACAGCGAAAATTCGCGATTTGTTTTTGGTACCCGTTAGAATTCAAACTACTTTAGGTTAGTGTCACGTTCGTAATTGGCTCTTGATTCATTTGACACTTCCTGAATAGTCCTGAACCAATTATGTAGAAGCAACAGAATGCAGACCCAATAATGCAATATTACTGTGTCAGCTAGTAGCCTATGTTCACTTGTTGTCTGCGTCAGTAAACATATATTCTTAGAGGCTAGCTTACAGGTCAGTGAACCCGTCCGGTCTCTACCCATTACTTTTAACTACGACGAATCATGTACACTCCCATGCCCTTATTTACGGCGTTTTTGCGAGTATTATACTTCAATGCCAAAACGGAGCAGGTATCGTAAAACCATTACACAGATGTGTTGAAGATCGTTTATGTTATGAAGTCTAATGTTTTTCAAGTCCCAAAAATTACTTTAAACTTTTTAAACCCAACAAGAAGCCCAATTTAAAAAAAAAAATTCTTAGTTACATTAGACCGAAAGCTCACAAAATCTTCAACACACACATATATTTATATATACTTATGTATACACATATATACATATATATACACATATATATACATACACATATATACATATATATACACATATATACATATATATACACATATATACATATATACACATATATACATATAAACACATATATACATATATATTCATATATACACATATATTCATATACACATATATTCATATACACATATATTCATATACACATATATACATATATATATACATATATACATATATACACATATATACATGTATACAATTATATAGATATGTATTCATATATACACATATATACATATATATACAAATATATACATATATACACATACATTTATATACTAATATATACACATATTCACATATATTCACATATCACACATATTCACATATCACACATATATACATATATATATATACATATACACAGATATACATATATATACTCACATATATACATATACATACACACATATATACATATATACATATATACACATATATACATATATATACACATATATATACATATATATACACACACATATATACACACTTATATATACACATATATATACACATATAAACATATATACACATATAAACATATATACATATATACACACACCTATACATATATATACACATATACACATATATACATATATACACACACACACATATATATATATATATATATATATATATATATATATACTATATATATAATGAGAAACTTTGCCGGGGTTGCGGTTAGCTGCCTGAACTTTTCGGAGTACTTTTTTTTTCTTTTGTCACACTTTTATTTTAACGTTACTCCAAGCAAACCTCCTATGCTAATAACCACATGTTAGGCGCTCACAAACACTCCAATACATTTCCCATGTTTTACTCCTTATTTTAAATAAATGGATATGTACTTTTCTTGAAAGAACTAATTTGGGCAAGAATAAGAACTGATGGGGTCATTCATGTTAGGCAGCAACATTTCAGCTTAGAGTTTGGTATGAAATAGTTCCTCTGCACATTTATTTTCTTTAGCATTTCTGTTCAAATTCGAATGGAAATTAGTTCATGCTACACTGCAAAAAAATTGTACTTTTCTAGGATTATCCTAGAAAATCTAGTTTCCAAAAAAAATCCTTGCAATACTGGAAAGTTTGTTACAAGGTAGACCTTAGAGCTTTCTTTTTGTGTTTGCAATAAGGAAAAATGAACTTTCAAATATTATTATATTCTGCATACCAGGAGATGTGATTTGGGTATAAATGTATGATGTACGACAATCCCGTGGTGTTAGTAAGGATTATAAATAAAACCTTCGTAACTTGAACAAATAATTTTACAAAGACTGTTTTTGTATTTTTACAAAGGTTCGTAAAAGAACAAAAATATCCCTTGTAATGTTTACAAGAAAATTCTAGAGTCTTCCATACCAGGCACTTCAAACTGAATATTATCTTATTATCTGTTGATTATTTTACGATTTGATAGTTTTACGTCATTTTAAAATCTAGTTCTATTAAAATTGAACAGTATTTTGTCAATGTTTTTTACGAGTCATCAGTTCTTTCACGTGTATAGAACGCAGTATATTTTTTTTAACTACCTTTATCAAAATGCGAATCTACTAGCATTAAAGGAGTGAGCACATTGTTTACGTTTACAATGTCACGTTCGACGAGAACTGCATTGCCCTCTACACGCAGTGCACTACATATATGGGCGCGCAGCGTTTCGTGTGGGACTGTAAGACGTGACCGTACATTTTTATTGGTTGATAGTATCACAGAGTAAGTATTGCTATCGGAATCGTATCAAGGGAGCCTTTTTTCATTGTTGTTCTCGTACCAGCTTGCAATTAGATTGACTCTGAATCATATATTTAGAAATATTAAATGGTTCTAACCGTTATTATTTTTCCAGTTCTTGGAGGAGTGCTGGCTTGTAAACAACGCCGTGTGGAATTTAAGACATTGCTTTATATGACAACTCATTATTCTAGAAATACTGTGATTTGTTTGTATCTTAATTATGCATTTAAAAATTGCAAATGGATATTTACTTACGTGATTATTTTAACACAGATTATGAAATTAGGCCTACTAAACTTTCTGTACAAATAAACCACGCCGTAAGACGTCCTTTTTTCATTATTTGCGCTACCTCAAACAAATATGAGACAAAACATATAAATTTCCCTGAATATTTAAAATTATTAAGTACAATGCCCTTGTAAACGTGGAATAAGTATCTAAGATATTGCTGTTACTGATTTGTGAGTAGGACAATACATCATCTGAATTTATAATATGTTTCTTGACTGGATTCAGTTTCTTAGACGTACTCCATTGCAAATTGAATGAATGTCAAAGAAAACTAAGTTTAGTTTGACAGTCATTCAATTTGCAATGGAGTACGTCCAAGAAACTGAATCCAGTCATGCACTCCCATTGCACAGTTCTTTCAAAGATCAATATGTTTCTTGGTAGGCCGTAAATTTAACATCCATCTACTCCGACATCATGGACAACCTAACGAGAAAAGGAGTTCTTTAAGAACCACGCTCATTATTTATTCTGTGATAGTATCTGGTACAGACCGACACCTACGTTCGCTTTTGTGTGGTATTTTTTGTACTACAGCAGTCTAAATAAGCAAGTGTTGCAAGAATCTAAGTGGCCCTAAATTCATGTTTCTAATACTTGTGTTTCGTATTTAAAAATCATACAAAAATTGTATGATATGTGTTTTACTTTCGTAGATAAACACATTTGGAATAAGTAACCTTATCGCCTAGTAAAGAACAGGCGCGTCGTGCCACAACGCCGTTGATGCACCAGGTACGTATATCAGGAACATTCAAAACACTCGTGAAAATTATAATAAATATGAAGTAGTTGCAGAATTATAGGAGCGGGGTAACGGGAGCTAAACGGAAATAACCGCCGGACAACTTTCCCCACGCTTCCTTCATAAGAATTTCTTACTCACCTCACTGAGAAAAATGTAATGTTGAAGTTACCATACTTCTGTTAAAATAGGGACAACAAAGCAGTCTGTTTGTCGGTACCATATGGACAGTTCCTTCAACAATCTGTTCTGTAGAAGTTACCATCTGGTGTGTAAAAGCAACAAGGTTATCTGTTTCTTTTACAAAACAGGTTGCTGAAAGAAAAGTTCACATAGGACCGACAGCAAAATTGTTTTGTTGTCCCGATTTAAACACAAGTATGGTACCTACAACTATACTCTTTTTTCAGTGTTTAAACGCTATAACGGCAAAAAAAAACGAAGGGACGCCTAGAAACGCTGATTAATTGTCAGCAATGCAATTGCTTCCGTTGTTATAATTCTGTACTGAATAGTAGAAGCATAATTTTTTACATGCATAGATTAATTTAAGTAAATTTTTCTTCTATATTAAATAAGTGATTAATCAAGTGAAATGTTCTGATCAATTAAACATTTTAAATCTGCAGGCAAAGACTGGCGATATGTTGAGTAGGAAGAAGAGTAATGATGGCAAGTGACAGTGTTGTACAAAAAAATATATATTTTCCTTAATATGAAACCATGTGTTTGAAAACACCGTTGTATGCGTGCACAACACACCGAGAGGATTTCAGTGTTTATGTTGACAGTTTAACTTAACGTTTCTGGACAAATGAGTGACTTGGTTATGTTCCGAATACATATGGTCTTCAGAGTGTACTTCAACGCAAACTAATTTTTCATCAGCTGAAATAAAACTGATTTCCTCGAACTGCAAATTCTGTTTTTGTACAGAATGATTCATTGGTCGATACTCGAGCAGCGGCTTCAGTTTCATACATCAAGACGAACGTCGCAGACTGACAGGTTCACATCACTCATGAGGTTCAGATAGTGGAATGTGATTTGTTGATCATCCACCCGATAATTCTCTCTATGAACTTGTTAAGAGTGACTGTATACATTAAGACTAAAAATACTTTCTTCGAGTTCGAGTTTCAAGAAATTCTCGAGGCATCAATGTCTACAGGATGAATCACTACGAGTTACCGCCAGTCACAGGACTTATACCTTACATCATTTAGAGAAAAAAATATTATATAGGTAGAGTCTGAGATTTTTGGTAGAAATAATTTTTTACCAACTTGTTTCAGTGTCTTACATGCGCTAATCAGTAGGGACAGGAAAATTTCGCGAATTCATAACCAGCATGCTAGAATCCATTGTTATACACATACTCAAGCTACATGTATAGAGGTACGTAAATTTCGCAGATACATTCCAGGTCAGGTTGAACGCCCAATTATATATACTTCATTGTCATGTCTGTGACTTGCTGGCGGCTGTTACGAAACGCTTGACTACTGCAAGCCAGTAGTAAATAAGGAAATAATGCAAAGTGCTATCGCTTTCTACCTGCTTGTACGGTTATAAGCCAATAGATAATCGATTGTGGCCAGTGGGTGCATAGGACTGACAAGTCTAGGCTGCTGCTAGATGAATCCGCGAAATTGACGTACCTCTATACATGTATTAGTTCATTGTCGGCTGTTCCACCGAGTAGCAGCTAGTGGACAAATGGTCGGGGTTTGAGAATGCATGGTATAGTTAATTCTTAACTATAGATATTGAATTTGCAAAATTTTCCTGCCCCTTTTAATCAGTTACTGGATGACTTCGACTCTCAGTGTCTTGGGATTTTACCCGCAAATCACAGACGCTTGTTAACGAGGTAACATTAATCTCATTGGTTCAGTAAAATGAGCGACGCATCTGCAAACAACACTCTCTACCAATAGCCACGAAGAAGAGCAGCAGATGTGAGCGTAAGACATTAAAACCAATTGGTGTAATTTTCTTTTCACAAAAATAAAGCGTATATGCTTGGTCATTGGTCAATTGAATTTCAGCATTTACACTGCTACGTCTAGTTTACTGACGGCGCATATTTTACACGGAATGGCATAAACAATCTTCACGATTCCCGAGACGTTTGACGGTGTGTTTATGTGCAGCTGTTGGTGAATGAATTCTAACAATACTGTTTAAAGAATCATGACTGACTTACTTCTGAATTTTGTTCGTCATATTTCAAATGTTTAGAATCGCTCTGAAAATACTGAAAACAGGGCCCATAAACACTTTATATTTTTTGCTCCAAATTATGTAAGGATATAGTTATGTCGATAACTTCTAGTGAATCATTATATATAATATGGGACGTGTAAAATGCGCGTTATTTTCAGACAGAAAAATAGACTGTAAATTGTTGTAAGTTATCTCGACGTCTTCCATTAGCACAAGCTGTTGTGGCACGCCGCAGAGAATGCTTCTAGCAAACTGTTAAAAATTGCGCAGTTGAGTGACCAACCTTAATTGAAGTGGTAATATACGTAAGACCTTTGAAATAACTGTGCAATGGGAGTGGATGACTGGATTTAGATGCATTGTACATACTCCAGTGCGAAACAAATTACTGTCAAAGGAACAATAAAAAACATAAATAATCAGAGTATGCTTTAGTCAGTAAGATACATGCACAACATAAAATTCCAAAAACGGAATCGGGTCAAATAAAACAAGGAACAAACAGATAATAAACGAAATAACAAAAATCAAAAAAGAAAACCTAAGTTAACATGCGACACAACCATGAGACGGAACAAAGTACATGTCAGACACGAACAGAAATACAACAAACGACACAACAATGAGACGAAACAAAACACAAAGATATCAGACACAAACAGAAAAAAACACAAACGACACAAACGATAAGACGAAAAAGTTTTCCAGACAGTCAGTATTAACGACATTTCGGGAACTGGAATCTGTTCCCGTCAACAGGTAGACACACAGGGTTGTTTGACACACAACGTTGTTTGTTAGGAGAACTAACACCTTTTGCCAAACGTGTATGCCAGTCTGGATTGTCAGGAATTACATGGTACAGTACTAAAAATAAATCAGCCTTCTGAATTATGAACTTTATCTGATCCAAAATAACTCAGTCTTAAGTGATTACAAAACAGGAATTTATTTTCATCTTAGATCAATGTGAACATTCAGCAACTATTAATATTTATTTTCGATAAAATCATCTACAAATGTATCTTTTTTGTTTGTTAATCTCTTGGTTTACTACTATATTATTTTCTGGCAGCAGTACCTACTTCAACGACCAATTGGAAGCATGTTTTGTTGCAAAGAAAAAATACACCGTGGTCTTATACTACAAATGTGTGCAGATTCATTTTTAAAACCTGGCGCCATGTGAGTGTAACGTCATGAAAACTTAAAACATTGAGCCTTATATAAACATACGTGCGTATATATTTAACGCTTACGAACTTTTACAAGTTTTGTGGATAAGGTCCTTATTGGCAGCAAAAAAATTTCAAAAATAGTGCACTGAAGTTGTTTTGTTCAGAACGTTCTGCCTGCTAATTGTCTATCCGAGGAGATTAAAAGGGAAATCATTGTTAACAACAATAAATTATAAATTGACTAATTTTATATGCAACTAGCATTCCTCCCGAGACATTGCAGCGTGTATTACTTGTAAAATCTAATATTTACATTTACTGAAGGACCTCATTGAATACCATATTAGTAGATCGGCCATCAATTGTTAGGATAACTATCCTGCAGGTTGAGCTTACTCTGCAGCATGCTAAGTAGCTATAGCCACCCGTGTTAAAAACTGCCCTAGTCTATCCCTTCCACTTTTAACGACTGCCCCGGACATTACGTACAGTCATAGCAAATCTGACCTTGAATATAAGAAGATATTCGTACGGTGGTGTGATGAATTATTTGCCTTGAGCACAACCATTGATGACTGCGACCTCAATACGTAACATCGAAAGTTATTTGAAAATAAATGAAATATTCATTCCCTAGGCAAACAGAGATTGTACAACGTTAACTCTTGTAGATTTATTTCTTTACTGTCGTAACTGCTTTTTCGGGTCGCCTGCTTTGAAATGTTTACAAAGACCACGTCTTTCCTCCTGGTATTTACGTAAACATCATTCTGAAGCAAGTAACAATTCGATATCTCAACTGGTTAGACGGATATCATTGGCTAACCGTAAACAAATTTTACACATTTTCACCCATTCAGTGGTCGTATTTCGAAAAATCTTACCATCACACGTTAAACCTTTGTATAAGTATCCTATTGAGGTGAAAATCACATAACCTACTGAGTCAAAGTTAAATCGGCGATTCATTAAAAATTGGCGATTCATTAAAAATATTTTTTTTTCCTTCACAGTCCTGAATTCTATTTTAGAAAAGTCCTGAAGTCGGTTTACGGGCATTTACGTAATCATCATCGTGAAACAAAAGCTACTCTATACCTCGACAGGTTCGATAGCTATCAAGGATTTATTAAAATCATTTTACATGTCTCTCAACCCTTTAGGGGTCAAATTTATATTAAAAAAATACATTTCAATTACATTTAATGCTACGTTAGATATTTAATTTCTAAGGTTCAGCGTTAAAATTCACAGACTATTAAAAAAAACTTCAGCAAAATCGTTTTTTAAAAATAACTTTTCCGTCAATAAAAAAATTCTAAACCTGTCGTATATCTATGAGAGTTTTATAGGTTAAGTGGATGCAGCTGTTGTTAAGTTCTTGGATGGTTTCCGTCAGAAAAAAATCACTATAATTTATTGAAAACTGTACAAAACCAATTTTGTTTGCCAAAATTTATCTAGTTGCCCCCAATGGTTTTTCAAGTTAACCTGTCTGAATTTGGCGGAAAACTTTTAAACAACTGCATCGCAGGAAGCGTTTTCCTGAGAGCACAACTCATGTACAAACCACTTGCTTGGCTTAAGTTGTACATTTTAAATTTTTTTTTTAATATTGTATTATTGTCGCAGTGGTATTTTACCAAACTACCATTTTTAAACTTGATTTTCAAGATCTAACACCTCCCTGTTGGATAGAAAGTGTCACTTGAAATTTACTACTACTTTTCATAAGAAATCGCATCTCAAAACTAGGCGTTTGATTCCCTTGTGTCCTATATAGACGGTTCGGGATATAGTGAGCACTCAAGCAAGCCCTGGTAAATTTATATTTGAAGCCAATGTGCACGTGAGACACTGAAACAAAGTGGGGCCCTACCTATAGGAGCAGTTCACAATGTGTCGCTGCCGTTACGTCATTCACCGAGGATAAACGAATGCTCCCGAGTATTTCCGAGGAGCAGAAAGATTGAACACGAACCAGATGATCCTCGCGCAACTGTGCATGGTTCCTGGTGGGGATGTGCCTTGACCGGTGTGGCAGAGAGACACGACTTCATTTGTCCCATTTGACACTGGAACAAGCAGAACCGGGCCTAAAGGCAGTGATGGACCTGAGCCCTGGCGTCGTGCCAAACAACTGCGTTGCCAATTCCTATCCCTCACCCTCCTTGTCATCAGCCTACTTCCGCCGCTCCTCGCTGCGGCTGGAACATTTTTTCACCTCTTCAGTAACTATGGAAATTTTCTGTCCGGGAAGTTTGTCGTCCCTTCGAATATCTGAGGAATTTTCTACCCTGACTATTCGCGTTATCGTTAAACTTTGACTACGAGCTCCGCTTCCGTGTGAACTAGGTTAACATGTTTTTCCTGTCTGCGAAGCTCTTGCCTTTCAGGATTTGAATCACTGTGGAAGGCAAACAGAAATTTTTTTTTCCCATTTGCAAATTTTTAACATTGTTGGAAGATTTGTTTATAATGGAATTGCCTTAATGGATAGCAAAAGTTTCCAGTTCTGCAGCAAATAGCATAGTTACAATAAATCAACGTATTACATGGTTGGTTGGAGTAAAAAAATTTCTTTGGCCAAAAAAAAAAAAGGAAGTTACAGAACTTATATATCATTACAGAAAAGGGCAAACAAAATCGACTTTTTATGTTTGTTGTGATATAACCTGGCAAGCCGGACAGCGGGAGAGGTTCGAACTGCATAGAGGCCAGCGTTGGGAAACCACGAAAGACAGCAACTCACCTCATCCCCTCGTAGTGGCGCAATAATGAGGACAAGCACACCGACATATTCCACTGTTACGAAGTAAACTAGGTCTGTCGTCTGCCAGCACTCACCCGATCAACAGCAGTCCAGTTCTCCTCCGGGGCTCGTGGGTCGAGTCTCGGCGGGTGCGTGCTCGTTCGTCGATGCTGTCTACCTCACCAATCCAGCTTTCGGTAATGTTGTCAGATCTATTTATGTGGCAGCAACCCTCGTAATCAATAATATTGCACTCCCCCCTTTAATCAATATAATACCTTGTACCCGTCTTTTTATTCAGAGTACCTGCCATTGTAGTATAGTAACTGCCCGTTTAACCATAACTGTTCAAGCAACAAGCATAAAACGTCCAAAACTCGTAACGGTATACAAACTTTGCATCAAGAGAGCGACCGCCCTGTTAACTTCACTCAGTTGAAAGAAATTAATGCTATTTTACTCTTAGACTGGGATTACACGACACAAACACATTATTCAAAGAATATTTAAATAGATTTCACAAAAAAAAAAAAAAAACACCCAACTCAAAACTTTTTTGGAGGGACTCACACCTCCCTTAAAATTAGTGTTCAGTAACTATCCTGCACATTTTCTTCAATTTTTATGTAAGGAATATTTTCTCAAATTCTTCAGTCTAATTGTGAAGGACATCGGGTTCTTCAGCTAAAAATTACGATTTATAACTGGTGTTCGGACATCTTGGGATTTGCACCTGCGCCCATAATATGATGGTCAGGACAGTGGTAGTAAGGTACTGTATATTTTAGTGCAAGGAGGAGGAGACACTTTCTCCGTGCTTGGTTGCCATATCGTGCATATAAAATGTCATCTCACAACACCATTTTGCTATTCTAACATTTCCATTGCCATATTAGCCCCGAATATTTGCTATAACAAAAATTAAAAACTGATATTTACTGTCAACTCAGAAGTAAACTTTTCAGGTACAGTACTATATATAAAGATAGATTTTTATTAGGAGTGGTATGTTAACATTAAAAACTGTCGCGAAACTATAAATAATCTGTAAGGGAAACAATAACTAGGGTTTAAAATGTGCTTAATTTATACCGAACCTCTTATACATATACATGTATGTATACACACATACGGATTTATTGTAGGAAGTCAGCACGTATGTTAAATGAGAGAAATCCTGATAAACAACGAGACTTATACACACGCAGATATATATATACACACACACACATACATATGGCAGCGTTGCACGCGTGGGTGAAACTAGCTGACCCACCGCCGCGCCGGAAGCAACATCGCAAGGATTTCAGCGGGCTTTGTTTGTAGAAAAAGCCCTCCCTGAGAGCAAACATTTTCGTTGAAATCAATATCTCAATGTCGGTCTGGCCAGGGGAAACTCGTAGCTCGAGGGTGGAGAGGAGTGAAAGGACGATACAAGGGTGTGTGAGTCTTGGATTTAGCTCTCCCTTGTGATTGGACCTAACTTCGTTGGAACTTCGAGCGCCGCACGTACACTACATTACTCTGAAACAATACCTGTGTACTCAATTTATCAACTTCTATGACCTTCGAAATGCAGGGGGGAGAAGTTCTTCGAAACTCATGATAAACTTAGCAGACTTGGCTGAAAGAAAATCTTGGAGTGATAAATTGATTGGAGCCTTACGTAAAAAAAAACAGAGCCTGGCATAAAAAAATTGTGGAACATGCTCACGTAAGAAAGCAAAAACATAAAATTCAACCTAAAAAAAAACATTTAAAATTATTTACTGGTTACTGTTGGTGTGCAGAGAGTAATAGACTATTATACACGCATCCGTAATCTCACTGGGCAGAGTTGATAAAATAGCCTACTTAAGTTACTAGAGCCTAAAATATCGTTACATAATTCATATACAGGTTGTTAAAAATTATAATTCAATACTTTGTAGAATTATGTTACCTAGACGAATAAAAATTTTACAGGAGCATACGTTCGAAAACGAACAGTTCCTGTACACTACAGATCTCATGACGTACCGTCTGTACCGCGCAGACTGTATACTGTGGAATACTTCAACGGGAAATGAGTATCGTCCAATTACATATGACTTGTCTAGTTTGTATGTAGCTTCAATGAAATCTGCGATGGAGTTCCACAGTAGCACGATCCATTCCGTGCTCTGAGTAGTGTACTGCATGTACTTACTGTGCACTGCAACGCAAAATAAAAAAAAAAGTGAATTTTCGGACTGATCTTCACATATTTTTTTTATTACATGTAATTATTGTCTCTCCAAATAATCGACATGTAATTTTGTACATCCGGTGTAACATACAGGATGTTACAAAAAGGTACGGCCAAACTTTTAGGAAACATTCCACACGCACAAAGAAAGAAAATATGTGATAAGGACTTATGTCCGGAAACACTTAATTACCATGGTAGAGCCCCTTCCATTACCTCTCGTTACATGTCATCATAAAAAACATTTCGTACAGATACTGTTCCAATTACCCAATGGAATGTTTCGTTAGAATGTACGTTACTTCCTAGGATCACCGCCAGGTGGGCGACGTGACGGAAGGTAATATGGACTGCATTGCGTCTCTTCAACTCACATGAAATGATGGGCTGGGAGCACACAGTGGCCCACCTGGCGGTGAACATAGGAAGTAAAGTGCATTGTAAAGAACCAATCCATTGTGTATTTGGGACGTTTTCTGTACGAAGTGTTATTTACGATGACATTTAACGAGATGTAAGGAATTGATTTCTACCATGGTAACTAAACGTTTCCGGACATATGTCCATATCACATATTTTCTTCCTTTGTGTGTGTGTGGAATGATTCCTGAAAGTTTGGCCGTGCCTTTTTGTAACACCTTGTATATGTAACGATGTGTTAAGGTCCTGTTAATCAATTACAATGTTTGATACACTATGCAACATCTTTATTCTAAAGTATGTTTAAACATTGCATTGATTTGCAAAGAAAAATAAAATTGCCCAGTGTAAGGTTATGTCAAGTCCTCTACCTATTTACTTTACAGTTAATTTGAGGGCTAATTTAAAAGCAAGATAAAATACAGTCGTTGTCCGAGAACACAGTTTGTGCCTCAGTGGAGTTAAACATGCCCGATTCCCAGAGAGCAATAACACGAGGTTTCTTTTTATTATAATTTTAATTGACCTTTTATGTTTATAATTTCCTACTCAGTGGTAATGCTTGGAGGGAACCATACCAGGCAAAAATAGACTACCTTAAGAAGCAAAGTGTGTTTGAGACGTTTATCATTCGTTAACGAGTGATGATGGTGTGACCATTCAAAATATGTAGGTTCACGACCTGGTTTACCGCGTTAGCGACCGACTATTAAATTCTGGATATAGCTGTTGAAGTCACTATTGGCTTCTCTGTTCGCACCATAACGTTACACGGCGGCTATGTGTGGGTTTAATCTATTGGTAGCTCAATGCGATACGAGAAACATATAGGCACTCCAGTTCTAAATATTAGTCTAGACTTGTTGATGGCTAGTGTTGTTTATGTGTAACTGGTAAATTCTGAATGTCATCGTTTACCGGGCGTCTTCTTCTACAGTTCGGAAACCTCGTCAGTTGAAAGACGTCGCCCCTGGGATGGCTGAATCAGTTGTACAGGGCAACAGGTCGGTCGGCTGGGCAGTACGACGGAGTAGGACCTGAATTCGTCTCTCTGGATGGTGCGAAACTAGCCCTGGTCATCGGCGATAGGGTGAAACTCCCTTCAGATGGCCCTCAGAACCTGGACAATGGCCCCGAACGACGACCCTCCTGGCGGACCTCGTCGAAGATAGTTCTCGACGATAGCTCTCGACGAGAAGTTCACTGCATTCGGCATTTTGCCTCCATCCGGTATCAATTCATTACTGATACAGTGGACTTCTTGGTAGACCTCTTCATATTGAGCCTCGTCGTCATTCACGAAGGCTACGTTCGTCGAAAATCCCTTCCGTCGTCTTACTTAGCTCTCCTTATTATTTTCTTTTTCTCGAACATTCTTTTTTTCCTACGTTCCAAACTTCGCACACCTCACTTCTTTTATCCAATTTTACAACCTCTAGTCACTATCGATAGCACGGCAAACCAGGTCACAGTACGCGATGGTGATCAAATGAAACTACTTGCATAGGTAGAAACCTGGAGACCATTACCACTGATAAATTCTATTACAATATAAAGTACAAAAACAGGAACATGTAATAAAATAACACGGCTCGAGGTGTCTACGGCCAAAGATACTTAAGTATACATAGACAAATAAACGTCAATATTCCTAAACATAAACAAATCATGCGGATATATATATATATAAATAATCAATTGCTATGTTACACCAGTGTCAACTCTGAGTCCTTGGTGATATGATGCTGTACTGAAAGAGTAATACACTACAGGAGCCATCTCTGACATTCTGGTGTGCCATCGGTGTTGTGCAAATCACCATTATGTACTATTTCAAGTCTCACCGTACGAATCTTCTTGTCTATGAGTCGGAATGATGGTGTGTTTCGTTTCAACATTGGCAGGAAGCATCATCTATTCACGATACCGATGTACTCCCACGATGGACATCCTTTGTATTAAAATCACGAAATCCATCAATGACAATAATGCGACGTCTTATATCATCTGTACGTACTTTCTGGTTATGGTATATTTCAAGACGCCATGATTTTTTGATTTGTCAGAAATCGCTTGGGTTGGTGTACCTGTACGCTGTTTGATGCCAGGCGCGTAGACATGATGTGGAGTGGCTAAGGTTTATGTAACTCCATATGGAAGGCGCTATGTCACATAGTTAGAGCCCACGATTTTTGGTGAAAAGAATTCTGCAACAATTTGTTTCAATGCCTCATGTGCACATATGCAGCTCTGCTTCGTGGTCAGCGATTGGTTGTTGTAAATTCTCAGCGTCTCGGGGTTTTACCCGCAAATCACAGACGTGTGGTGTCGCAGTAACCTTGTCCCTGCTGGCACTAGTCACATGAGCCACGCCTACATTATGCTAATACTCAAGAAGCAGAGCTGCATTTGTGCACACAAGGTATTGAAACAAATTGTTGCAGAATTCTTTTCACCAAAAATCATGGGCTCTACACATAGTTTATTAATGATTGGTGCGTTGTACAGCGTCTTCCCTTGGTGTAATATATCTCAGTTTCACAACGCTAGTACTCTACAATTATGAGGAGCAATGTGCTGTAAAAATTATTGGGTGAAAGTAATAGACTTTCAGTACTTCCTGTACTTCCACAATATTATGATAGGAGCTACAACTAACAATGTGTCGCTGAAAGAACATCATAACTGGCAGAAAGGTATGGCATCACTTACTGCATACCACAGGTATTTACCCTTTAGGGTCGTCGCACAGCGGTGTGATCTTTCGAGTAACGAGTTAGTCTCCATTCCACGTATCACGCCCAGTACCAATTGAATTTGTACAAATGTAATTTCCTTGACTGTTTGATGGTGATCCATCCCACTTAAGAGAGTCAAGCGATTGATCCTCAAAACACTTACACAATGTTCTGTAACCAATTTTCAAAACCTTCAGGAATATAACTTAACTATAGAACGACTGTAGAATAATGCAAATATGTTTAAAGTCTCGCTCTTTAGTTTTGCCGTGGTTCAAAAAAAATTTTTGTGCAAATTAAAACAAATACAAAACATTTATTCTTACAGCTTTAACACTTATATATCATTGTTTGTATCTGAATTTTTCTGATGCAATACACCAAAACTGATTTTTAGATTTTTGCCCCTGAAATCTTAATATGTAAAATGAAGTGTCCTGACACACACACTCACTCACTCACTCACTCACTCATCAACGCACAGCCCAAACCGTTGGACCTAGAACCATGAAATTTTGAGGTAAGCTTCCCCGTGGCTAATAGGCACCCACTAAGAATGGATTTTTCGAAATTCGATAAATAAGGGGGTGAAATGGGTGAAATGTTTTTTCAAAGAAACCCTGATATATCACCGGGAAAGCTATCATATTTTTTTTAACTTCAAAATATTGCCCAAACAAATGCATATTTGGAATTTTTTTGATTTTGCGAAATTCGAAAATTAAGGGGGTGAAAAGCCGTAAAATAAGTTTTTCATTTATTCGCGATTTTTCCTAAATAATTTCAGATAGGTGATTTTTTTCTTTGAAATGATGCTTAAGTAAATATCTAAAAAGTATTTTTTAGAATTTTTCGAAATTCGTCCTTGAAAACTCTTAAAAAATATATAACGTGCTTTTAATTAATCCCACTTATCTCCTAAACCAGTGGAAATAATGAAATGGTTTTTGCTTAAAAATAAATCTTACGTAAATATAAAAAAAGTGATTTGCGGATTTTTCGAAATTCGTACTTGAAAGCTGTTAAAAAAAATCTATTTTTTTTTTTCAAGTAATCATCTGTACTGCTTATACCCGTTGAGATATAGCGATGATTTTTTATTAGAATGAAGCTTATGCAAATATCTACAAATCAAATTCATGATTTATGAAATTCGAAAATTTAGGATATGAAAAGCAGTAAAATGTTACAGTCTCCCGAAAAAAGAGGATGATCACGGAGAAATAATTCAACAGTTGTTTCTTTCTGCCAACCTGCTCATAAATAAAACCTCTTTGGACTGTAGCCTGTACACACGAAAGATTTATCACGGACTGCCTTTAAGCATTCACTCAGGTATTGTATAAAGTTTGTGGTGTGGGAGGGGTGGGGTTACGGGTTCGTATCCCGTGCAAGACTTTGCGATGGAAATTACAATGACATCATACGAGCATATTGCGCGCGCTCTTTACGCTGAGCTAAGACGATTTATAGTTCACTGTTATTGAGTACGCTAGTTGTTAAATGCCTTTATCACATATTTTATCCAGAGTTACTGTTTACATTTCATAATTTCACGCGGGCAAAGCCGCAGACGGGCAGCTATTTTATAGAGAAATAATGATGAATTAAAAACAAAGATGTTCTGCAATTAAAGTACGTTCAGCGAAGTGGACTGGATAAAGCTGTTTGTATTTGTTGATTTAAACATATGTAGAGAATACAAACACCATCAATTAATACGTAATTGAAAGTTAGTCACTCTTTTCTATAGTACACGCGGGCGAAGCCGCAAATTGACAGCTATTATAACATATTTTGTTGTCAAAAGAAGCCCAAACGAAGCAATTTTTTTTTGCTAGAAAACGCTACATTATTTTAAAAACGCTCTGGCAAAATAGCATAACGTATGACTGTACACAGTCTCAAATTTTTTCAAAGCAGTCGGTGAAAAAATATTCGAGGTATTTGGAATTGTTTTAAATAAATGAAAGAGCACTGCCTTAATATAGTGTTAGCTCTGGAAGCTTTCTCTTTGAGCAATTTACTGTGATAGCCAGCTAAGTAAAAACCTTATCGACTAGGTTAAAAAAACTTAGAATTTCACCACGAAATTAATAAAAAAAAACGTTACGAAATGTATCAGGACAGAAGAAACAGCATGTTAAAGCCTACCGAAGCACGAAAATTGTAGAAAACTTCTGAAACGCTCGAATGACTTTAAAAGTAGCCAGCCAGTGGCTAACTAAATCGCAATCACAGGTTTATTGTATCACCTTTACAGATATGCTTGCCAGTTCTTTTAAGACTTTCAGCTGGAAAGCCCTTCACTTATACCTTTGCTACCCACTCCCAAAGTCTACATCCTCTAGTTGAATTTGTGCATTTTACAACAATGGATGTTTTGAGAATGTGAACGCAGCTAACGTATCAGTTTCGTAGTCAACGTTATAGGAATCGAGATTTTTTACCATCAGTGTCCCTTCGTACATCTCTCTACATGTCAAAATCCATTCGCAATAAAATATTTCATTTATATTTGCTTGTTTACGTTCATATTATCGTGAGTTTCAACTAAACAGAGTACGTCCCACTGTCTAAGTGAGATTTGAACTCCGTATTCCTGGATTCTTAAATTGGGATAATATACACTAATCCAACACATTTAGATTGTTACTCGTGCCTGAATCGTTTGAGACGTGTGTTTTCTGCTTGTTAACAACACTGGGGAATATATTTTAAGATATGCTATATCGTCGCCTAGGAAAACGCCGCACCCCGTTTAAGAGTAAGTGATGATCACCATCTTGAATTTTTGTATTTTTTGAGTCATAACTTTTTTAGTCTGGGTAAATTTTTGGAACTTTATCCTAACTACGGGGTATAATACACACTGATAGAATTTTAGACACCGTAAATATTTATTTTCCGTTACTATTGATACAGATCGAATTGCAGTTAAGAAAGAAATAAGAATTTTCTAATCGCACTTCGATCTGTAAGAACAGTTATGATAAACATTTATTTACAGTGTCGAAAATTCTATCAGTATGTTAGCATGCCCGTAGTTAGGTTTAAGTCCCAAAACTTTACCCAAAAGAAAAGTTATGACACAAAATACAAAAATTCAAGATGGCGACTATCATTTACTCTTCAAACTGTGCCGTCGAATTATATTGAGTTTTAATGATATATTGATTGGATGGACTCTACTGAAATTAGAATTAAATAAAAATCCGTACACATCGTACACTTCGATGAAACAACTGGCTCCAGTACTTTTAGTAAAGATAAAAAGTAGAATACGAATTTTAATTGCAGGTTCTGTGTATAAATTTAGGAAATTGTTTCACGTTTGTGGTCGCATTAAATAGTGCGTTTTTGTTTCAGTTGCATTATTGTCAATTGCCCGACACAAACACACGTTGTTTGTATAATTTGAATGTTTTCTTCCACGTCAAAATAGATTGTCATGCGATGTTTATTTTTACGTGAGCCAAAAAGAATACAGACAGGGCTTTCAAAGAAGTTAAATTAACCACGAATCAATTACAGATCAGTACAAAGCCTTGGTTAACTGACGAAAAACAGTGCGAATCGAATCAGCTGTTGTACTGGGTTGCATTGGAGTATTTTATTTACGTATTTGCACATCGAACTGATCTAGTCTGAAAATATTAGCATAACCATCAGCAGTGTATGCATACGCAAACAAGAAGTAAATTGAAAATTAATCAGCACATTGTCTAATTCAAGTAGCACGAACACAGAAAACATTTATTACTGACTTTATAGAACCAACATTCCGAATTGCGTTAGGACAACGGGTCCCTATTTCTGCTATTTTAGTAAGTTTTATTATTTCAATCGTGAAAGAGAGCAGATTTCGCAAAACCGTTAAATAGAAATGTTGGAAATTATTTGTACTATGTAGCATAGTTTTAAAACATAAGTTTTTATAAAATTTGCTAATTGTTGACTTTAAAAAAAAAATTATTTAAGTCGATAGTTAGGCAAAATTATAGAAACTCATGTTTTGAAAAAAATTATGCCTCATAGTACAAACATTTTAAAACATTTTTTATGTAATGGTTTTGGGAAATCTGCTCTATTCCATGATTTTAAAAATTAAACTCGCAAATTCAGTACAATACGAACACGTGGCCTTAAGGCCGTGGTATTTAATTCATTTAAAACAATTGTAAATAACTCGAATATTTTTTATCCAAATGCTTTGAAAAAAATTGAGACTGTTTACAGTCATACGATACGATACACAATTTTGCCAAAGCGTTTTCTTTTTTTTTTTTTTTTTCAAATAATGTACCTTTTGCTATCAAAAAATTATTTTGCTTCATTTTGACGACAAAATATGTAATATTTCAGGGGGAAAAATCTAAAAATCCGTTTGGTGTATTGAAACAGAAAAATTCAGATACAAAGGATGATATACAAGTGTTATAACTGTAAGGATGAATTTTTGATATATGTATTATTTTGCGTTAAATAAATATTTTCGAAACCACTGCAAAAGTAAAGAACGAGGTCTTAAGAGCCCTTGTCACTCATTATGTTGAATTTTTCTTAATTACTGCCTGATTAAAAATTAGGCAAGATTTAACTGAAATTATTTCGTTAGGGACGTAGCTAATTACTTTACTTTTCATTACGTATATTATTTTCGTAAGTCTAAAGCGTAACTATGAAATTTTAACACAGAAATTCTTTCTCACCAAATAACAAACACTAAATAACTCCTAGTACCGATTTCATCCAATAATAATCAAACTAATAGTAAAATGTTATGTTTCTTTTATGAAAAATTGCCAGTTATTCGTCACATCCTTAATTTATTAAACAATAACGAATATTATTAACAAATGAGGTGACGCAGCCTCTTAAGTAAGTACCTCCTCCAAAGAGAATATACAACTCTCTATCCTATAAGTCATTAACGGTTAAGTTATCAATATTTGGGAATCACCTAACAGGAATTTCCACAGTCAAATACATTTTCGTTTTACCTCTGACGTTAATATTTAAGAGGAATAAAAGTTATACAAAGATAAAAATCTGCTAAATTAAAAAAAATCAGTCTAAAATAGCACTCATTACACCGCGAAGTGCATTTACTAAAAATGCAACCCACTCATTTTCATTTACCAAATGTACTTCTGATATACTTATTGAACTCGCCCGTAAGATTAATGTATCACGTTTACATAGATTTGTCAAGTTATTCTATAAACTTTAGGCACAACAAACGACAATAACTTCTCATATCTAAAGAACATTAACACAAAGTTACTAATTTTTATGTTTTGTAACAAAATTCAGTTAAGAATAAATCAATGATTGTTTTACACTAGTGACTACACATGTGACGACCAACTACATAATATCCTGCTGCGAAAATTGATTAATTCCGCGTAGGTGTTACAAACATAGAAACTGTCAGTTATTTCGTGCGTAAAATATTAAGAGTCCTAAAAATTATTAGCTGAATGTGCTGTTGTAATGTGCCATTCGTGTAGCTTTATTTAACGTTAATTGAAATAGTAGAGGATAAATATTAGAAAATTCTAAGTATTTCTGAAAACACATGTTTTAGTTTACTGACCCTAAATATGTATGCATTTGACCTGTCATCGAAAACAATGCTAACGATTTTGATATACCTTACAGAATAATCTAAACTGAAGTTTGTACACATGGGATTGGGTTGTAAAAATTCTGAATATTCAGCTGAACTGAATGTTACGGGTAAACAAGAAACGTAACACGTATTTGACGGGGAAGTTTTAATATTATTGCAGCTTACTCCAGTACGAATTCGGTTATAAGTTAAGGTAACGGGGCTTCACATCTCGTCGACAGCGAGGTCATTAGAGACGGCAAGACTTATACTTACACGGAACAGGAATTGTGAGAGGAGTTTGTCTTTGTTAAGGGACCAGTCCAGCATTCGTTTGGAGCGATTTTGGAAAGTCATGACAAAAAATAAACTAAATAAGGATGGCTGGAACCGGGTATCGAACCCGTAACCTTCCTAAATCGAGAAAACGTGTCACTGCTGTTGCAACTCGCTCAGTACAAATTATATTATAATAAAAGGTCTTTGCACACGACTGCTAGTTGCAAAACGTACTTACCACTGGCTACCATAACCCAGGTTAAGTATACTGGATGTTGCAAAATTCCATGTCAATATTCTAGGGTAACAATCCTCACGTGTAGAGGAACAAAAAGTGTTATATGAACATAGGTCCAAAAACGCACCGCTTCTGCGCTACAGTCGGCATACCTGACGTATGGTTGATAGCGCGCGGGTAGGATCATGTTGCTGTGGGGCATCATTACAGCAGTGCATAACATGTTACTATGCCACACACTACGCCACTAACATACAGAAAGTAGGAACAACTGTGACACAGCAACATGATCCTGCCAGCGTGCTATCAACCATACGTCATGCATGTCAACTGTAGCGTATAAACGGTGCTGTTTTTGACCTATGTTCACACAACACTTTATATTCCTCTACACGTGAGGATTGTTTCCCAAGAATATTGACGTGGAATTTTGCAACATCCTGTATAGACATATTCACATCCATTTAATATATCATAATAGAATGCGACCTGCTCACTGTGACGTTAATTGATTATTATGAAGGGGAGAGAAAGGTCAAAGTAAGAACTATATTCCAGATGTATACCGGATATATACTTGAAAGATATTAATTGAGGAGAAATAATTTTATGAGAATACAGACGTACTTATCTACACCATCTTTTCCTTAAGGGCGCCGCCTGCCACGCACTTCAAATGCCTTGCAGTGTGTTCGTAAATACAATTTTTATCAATATATTCCACATTTGCCAACTGTGGCAATGTAAAAAGACAACAATCGTCGTACGAGGGCGGAATGCCATTGTTAAGACACCATGTTCCAATATAGCTTAAATACCACTTTTTCAGACCGCAGTACTTCAAAATGTATTTACCGGACGTATGTAAAACTCGGATACTGCTTAAGACTTTACTCAAATAAAATTATGTGGTCACCGCTTAGAGTCACATAGTAGCAATGTATCGGCGGGAACATTACATGCTACGTCAGCCCTTGGCTTGTTAAGCGATGTTGCATTTTATACACCCTTTAAAGCCATCCTCAACTTTTTCTACTGATTTTTTTTTCTTTCAATATTATTTTTTTAAGCTTAAACGAGCTGCAGTTTTGTTTAAAATGGATTTTACTATGACAGATATTTTTTTTTCAAGACAAGGAAATATACGGATTCGACTAAAATGTCAATCAGCCAGAATTTCGTTAGTTACATAATTAGCTGAAACCACATTATTTGCTGCCTTAAAAAAATCAGCCAATATGGAGAATGCCACTGCAAACAAAATTGCCAAACCGATTTTTGATATCTGCTCTCGTTTACGAGTAAATAAATTAATATCGCGAATAAAGGAAAAACAGGAGAGCATGACCAAGGCCTCGCTCTTTAGTTTTGCACTTGTTTCGAAAATGTTTATTTTTTAACGCGAATTAATACATATATAAAAAATTCTTCATACAGTTTTAACACACATATCACCGTTTGTAGCTGAAATTTACTGTTACAATACACAAAAACGGATTGTTAGATTTTTGCCACTGAAATGTCACATATATTGTTTTAAAAATAAGTTAAAATGAAGCAAAACTAATTTTTTCAAAAGAACGGTACATTATTTTGAAAAACGCTTTACCAAAATTGTGTATCGTTTGACTGTGCACAGTCTCAAATGTTTTCAAAGCATTTGGATAAAAAATATTGGAGTTAATTACAATTGTTTTAAATTAATGATAGATCATGAGCTTAAAATAGGACGTAACTCCATCACTTCTGAGCCTCTAACATGCAGGTAGATGGGACCCGTAAGTTACACTTACCGAGGAGAGAGGGGAATGTAATAGTAGGCTAGTAACAGAAAGAAACAAATTTTCTCAATGAAGACTACTGTACATATATAATCACTAAAATTAATTTCACAATATCCGCTGTGAACTTATTTCCTGAAAGTTTGAAAAGCATATTACAAGGATAACTGTAATCATATTGTGAAAACTTTGTTAATAAATAAATAATCAAACATCGGAAGTACAAAAGTTTAGAAGTATGAATGTAAAATAAAAGTATTACAATAATAAACATAACTCATTTATCACTCATAGCAATTTGTGACAGTAAATATACTACACTAGAAATAACATGAATATTGTAGCAGCTGTCAGATTGTAGCAGCTGTCAGTTTAGGAACATGTTAATATTGTATATAATTTGAAAACTTGTATAAATAACTTTAAGCGACGTACATAATTCATACAAATGAACCTAAGCGTTTTCATAAACGTTAATTTACCGAAAACATAGAGTATAGGATCGAGTTCATAGACGGCGACTATAATTTTACAAGTGAGAAAAATTCACTGTATAAACATTTTCTTCAGCTAACATAATAAAAGTGAATGCATTATTAATTTAAAAAATCTGATCAGTCATATATTAAATGTAATTTAATGGATTATATCATGTGGGGCAAGTTCATACTGAAATTGTTAATAAGGTCTGTATTTTCCTACTTACGTTTCCTGCTATAAAATTCCTGTTTTGGTCTGTAGTATATATGTAATTGAACTTAGTTACACTTCAGTTTAATATTTTAGATCTGTCATAAATTTCGTTTAGGTTTACTTGAAAAACTCACTTTTAATTCCTACACAGATTTGTGCGTGTAATTCAATAACTACGAGTATATATAACTTAGCATAGTTAAAAAAAATATTGAGCTCTAAATAAAAGGTGAAATAATTCTAAGATATATTTTTATTGTTTGACCTAAATCGTTAAAGCACGGTTTTTCACATAGTTACTAACCATTCTCGGAGAAAGTGGAGTCTTTAATGTCTAGAATTTATGGGAAATATTGTAAAAGTATTTCTAAGAGTGAAAGTTAAATCTACAATCTTATTATTAATCAGTGTACGATAACATTGTAAAGAAATAGTGTCAAATTTGCTTCGACTTTCCGTTCTCACAAATAAATGAAATATCATTCCTGGAAATGCTCTATTAAGAGAAGTTAGATATTTGTACCATAAGAGTTCAATAAAAAAAAGCAATTTTTTATTAATGTGTCAGCAATATTGACTCCTGACCCACCTAGACTTCAACACTATTTATTGTAGTTTGTCGTCTGTTTATGCAAATTCAACAAGTACAGACAATCATTACTGAACAATACTCGTATCTCTACATTGAACCCACTACCTGTAACATTCGAAAATCAAAACCTTTGATTTAAGTTATTAAAATAAAGAAAGAGATTCACATCTGCAGTGAATGCGAAAATAAGTGCAATGAAATGTAGTAGTTACAAATAGGGAATATGGGTGTGATAGAGAAAATGATAGATAGCGGTTCACTGGTACTGATCGCCACGTGGAATACTTATGTGAAAGTGACACATGCACGTGTAAACCAGGGCGGTGGGCGACCCGCAAAGCAGGGTGGAGAGACGCGCGGGGTATGTAGGTCAGGTTCGATTGCCCCATGCGTGTCTAGCCCGAGCGAGAGATCAATGCTCCCGAGCTACAGGATGCCAACAGAAAGCGAGAGCAGTCTCTGTACGTACCGACGTGTTCTTGAGGCAAGCCGGCGCCTGGGTCTCCGCCGAGCACACGAACAACAGCACGACGAGCGCCGTGACAGCCGCCACCAGTGGCAGCAGCGTCCTGCCCGCCCCCGCGCCGCCTCCACCCGCCGCCTCGCGCAGCTTGCGAGCCGCCACCAGCCCTGCCACGTCCGCCGGGCTGACGGACAACTTGCGCGCCGTGCGCAGTATGGCGGTGATTCTCCTCTGTGCCTCGCGCACCGCCTGCTGGTGCTGCCGCCTGCTAGACATGGCTCCTAGGTGCTGCTGCTGGCCGCGGGACAGCCGTGTGCGGCGTGCTGCATGCCGTGCAGGCGCGCCCCTGGCTAGCTCGACTCCCGCATTGCGCCGCCGGCTGCCGACTCGGGCACTACGCCCGCCGCCGCCGCTGTTTACCACCCTCCCCCCTCTCCCAGCGGTCGATGTAGGGAGGGCGCGGCGCATGCGCGGGGGAGGCTGAGAAGCGCGCAGCCCGAGCTGGCTGGAGCATCACAACCCATCCATCAGCCGTCAAACCAACCGTAGTCTTTAGGCGTTTTAGAAAAGTAGCCTGCTGGTGTTAACTTAGTTTCCTCTGTTACGTGACTATGTTTTCTCGGTCACTAATAGTTATCCAGGTCCTTATCGAAACTGTATTCGCAAGCCAGTGTTTTACGAAGGCGTTTATTCGTGTCCAAAGACAAACTGCGAAGTTATACTAAAATACGTAATACTACACAACAGTAGTGTAGAGATGTAACGTATCTGAATTTACTATAAAATCAGGACAGAAATGTAAATATCTATCACAGTTCCTTATTTCATTTAAACAAGGTAATACATATTCGTTTTATGACTCATTAATGAGTATTGTAAACACTGTGCCTAAGGTTTCACTTGATCGTGGTTTTTGGTTTCGCGTTAACGTATCCTGGTCTCGAGTTACAGTTATACCGAATGTTGTCGATAAAGTTAGTACGAAATTTGCTTATGTGAATCAACTTTGTTTCAATAAATTTAGAAAGTTCCGAGTTAAAATCGCACTATTCCCGGGCAACCCGACCGACATTTTCTAAACGCCGCTGATTCGGTTTATCCGTTTACGCAGATGATCAAAAAGTCACACCACTAATTGAATCATGGTTACCTTTGATTTTTGTGAATTAACATAAGTTTAACAGGGCACACTCGTTCACAACGAACGGAAATTTTGTAGTATTTTTAAATGCCTGTGATAGTTAAAAATAACTGAATGAATTAAGTTTACTTCTGTGGAAGAATCATAATATAAAATAATAGCAACAAAGAAAATAAACTTTTAAGTGTAGTTAAATGTGTACATTATGTCAATCACTTACATTGCTTTGTTGGTATTTACAAGTGGAGGAATTTTACAAATTGGCTAACAGGAAAAAATAACAAGGGCCTCAAAAGTGCTTGCTTTACTGTGAAAATCGAGTAGCAGCATTCCACTGTTTTAGCTAAAACACTTCTACGCCGAGGCTTAACTGTGAAATAGAAATTCAGCTCTTAGGAACGATACTTTTCTATATTGGCCTATTACCAACAAATCGATTACGCTGAGGAGACACCATTAAAAAATAAGCTGGCACAGGGGTTCTTTTAGGACTAGTACTCGATTGCGTATAAGAATGTCGTAAACTTTGAAACAGACTTTGTCAACCCGCAGAGTTTTGAAAGTCAATAAACATAAATTTGCAGAACAAAATACTGTGTATGAATACATAGGCTACAAAACACACCCACTAAACAACACGGCAGAATTATGACGACAGCCGGTTTATGATTAATAGGTTTTTTTTTTTTTTTTTTTTTTCGTAATCAGCAATTAAAAATTTACCGTAGATAAAACTGTGTCAATACTTACATAAACGAATGATAAGATGCATAAATAGCCACGATTAAAGTAAACCTGCTCCTTGTTTTAACACCTTAATGTGAAGCCAACGTTCATTGAGGTAAAGAAATAAAAACTAAACCTTTAACAATTGGACATAACACTTTATGAGATTTAATGCTTGAAATGTGACGCTGGCTGACAATGCTGATTTTATTTTTGTCTGTGTTCCTGCAATAATAGAAACAAGACACCTCTGACTGTAAAGGCAATGCAGTTAGTAATATTTGTCAAACTGATAACGGTTTTGAAATATTTATATTAAATTTCTGTTATGGAGGTGTAAAACCAATTGGAATAAAAAAAACCGCACAACTCTATGATTTCAAAAGGTTACTACCAATGAGTTGAGTGATACTAATTTTTTACGACCGGCAAATTACGAATGACTGGCAAATCAGGTTTTTCAATTCAGAATAAATCTGTCCTCCAGTAGATTCGATAACACTTTGTTGCCAAATGTAAGATATTTTGTAATCGAAAATTCTTTACTTTAAACGATTTCTTGGGAAATATTTTTACAAGTTACAATAAAAAATTAACAATTTTGGAGCATCGTTGATTGCCATAATATTACAACGTATATCGTGCACCGTATAAATATCAAATAAAAGAGGTTGCGACAAAACACCACGTGTCATTTCACTCAGAAAAATTTTTGTTATCGTGGTTAAACGATAATGTTTTAGTCATTACTATAGAAACAAGGACATAGTTCAGAAATTCTAATGAAGTGTTAACTTTATTCAAGCACAAATTGTAAATTATCGAAATAGAAAATTTTAATTAATTTGGTTAGTGATTCTATGCACTGTAAATACACGACTTAAATAAAATTGTTACAAGAGGGAAGAGAGCATATTACTTTATCTCTTACATAAACAGTGCAAAATATTACAACTTTGCTTACGATGTTTATATTGTAAAATAAACTTATGTTTCATCTGAAGGCACTGAATATATACTGGTTGTGCGTATCAATGACTTAGGTCTCACAGAAACCAACAAGTTTTGTTGTCCGGGATCGATTCTCGAGAAAGTAGTTGCGACTTGTGTTTTTGACAAACGTGAGACGTGGTAATTTATCATGCTGCATGTCGCCATCAACGTTTTACGGTTCATTTGCCACAACTTTGCTTTGCTCTGTTGCCGTACGACTCGAGGAAATGGAAACATCTTTTACGTCTATAGTATGATTCTCACGATGCCCATTGATGCTTTTTTGGAAACATTATTTGAAGTTTTCATCCCAAATCTTCCACCGCATCTCCAAGGAAATGTGTGTTACGTGCTCCGGGGTTAAACTAACGTCCTCTTTACGAACATTTTCAGAGCAAAGGACCGCTAAATGCAATTCTTTGCGAGACTGGGTGATTCAGATGGTTCGGTGATGTTAGGAAGAAAACATTCTATTGTTGGAATTGTTGCTCAACGAACGGTGTTTAAGAGTCGCTGCACTATCGTAATACAAAAAACTATCATCGTCCACGTTAGTTTCCTCGTTCCTGTTGAAATGTAGCACGGTTGTTCTTTAAAACTTTAACATTCAAATTGCTGCACGGCGCCGAGTAAAATATTGAATTAAAACGGTACATTAACATTACCACTTTGAACTTAACTTCACCTATCCCCTTCCACTTTACTGCAAGCAAAATGTGCTTCACTGTAAAATATCTTCACATATAGTATTTGGAGTTTTTAACTCATTCACAAAATAGAGCACTTCCCATGCTTGAGCCTGTAAATAAAATATGTCCAGGAACTGCCTCATAATAACGATACTACGCGAATCCTGCGATAAAATTGAGACGAAAAATATTAGTTGACAAAAGTTGTACAGTTAATTTTTTCATGCTAAATGTGGGAACACAGCACTGTCGTTAGTCTCCTCTCGCGATCCAAGTGATTTGCGCTTAGAGGCTTCCGCATTTCAAAGCCTCGAACGCGCAAACGGCGTCCACCCAGACGGACATCTCAAGATATTTTCCAATCAAGCAAGTTAAATAATTTGTATTTACGCTGGGAAAAAATATTTTGTAACTACTACAAAATATTTTGTTACAATTATCCGTGCCAAATATTGCTATGCTCCAAACAAAAAACACTTATTTGTCTCCCGTAAACGATTGTGGCCACCAAAAAATAATTTTGTGTTTACCACAAATTAGTTTAGCAGGGATCACTTAGTACCAAATTTCTCTTTCAGAGCATGCTCTCATCGTCGCTCAATTTTCTTA
Organism: Medauroidea extradentata; assembly: GCA_003012365.1. Lineage (NCBI taxonomy): Eukaryota > Metazoa > Arthropoda > Insecta > Phasmatodea > Phasmatidae > Medauroidea > Medauroidea extradentata. The sequence continues at coordinate 108,581 of PNEQ01080835.1, forward strand.
CTGATTGTAAGTCATTCGTTGCGCTTTTCAAGTGGGGCGAACCACATTAGTTCTATTCCGTTCGTAGTTTTTTCAGGTTCTTTAATTTTTTTAGTGAGCGATGAGGAGGGGGGAAGGCAATCACACCTACCGCCCCTTCCCTATTGAATCAGTCCAGGCTTGCTGTACAGAACCAGTTGGTTGTCAGAATATTTAGTGTTGCCAACTGTGAGTCACCTTCACTCGCTCACGCAGTCAGATAACTCACAGCTTCATGAAAATATAAAATATTGGATTTATTTTCTGAGATGTTAATTCCCGGATGTCAGAAAGGCGCATTCGTTCGCGGAATAGGCTCTGTTGTCTCGGGTCGTCAAAATTTCAGGATAAGTTTATATGCAGCGACGGGGACATTCATTCCTGATCCCACTGTGCTCTGTATACTGTAATAAAACTCTGATTTCGTTTATTCCTACAACGTTGAGTAGTTAGTTTTACTAGAGGACATGAAATACATAACTGCGTCCTTGTCATTTTGTAAACTTAAACTTATTACGGACTGTGAAGCGATTGAAGCGTTTTCAATAAACCGCTGTCCACTTGGAATAGCGTCTGGATTTCTAATTTTGCTGATTTTCCAATAAGTCGTAGAAATTAGCCATCATTGAGAGTACGTAACACGAAGTCTTAAATTGTATTAAGTATAAATTCAGCTGATTTAATAAGTTGTCAGGTTTTTACTATCTGTCCTTTAGCCCATAATGACTGATAAACAGTCTTAAATGGAACGGAAAAGTTAAACTTCTACTGTCCATTATTAGGGCCATGAACTTTTCACGAAAAGAGTCCTGCCACAGTTTGTTTCAATGCACATTACTAGCTCTGCCTCGTGGTCACTGATTGGCAGAGTTTCTTTATGAAGTGACGTCTCATATTTGACAATGCCAATCACAAGAAGGTTATAGTGGAATACTACACGTATATGATTTGCCAGTGGAACCCAAAAACACGTGACCGTTAGAACATCTAACAACTGACTAAGAAGCAGAACTGCATATGTGGACGTAAGGCACTGAAACAAACTTGGACAAAATTCTTTTCGCGAAAAAATCATGGTAGTATCCATCATTCATAAAAAAACTGTTGAATTCCATAAACATAATGTCGACAGGTCTACACATGGCTAGTTTCCTAAAATTTTAGTTTGTATGGAAACCCGGGTAATACATCCCTATATCCGAAAACATCTTGCTAATATTTTCGGTTGGTTTTGTCATAAATAAATTAAAAATGCATTTTGAAATATTATACTATCGTGCACAATATATATGATCATATCCACAGTAGTTATGTATTTTTATTCTTGGGTTGTTTCATGATTATTGAATTTCAGTTGTTTTCATTTTCACTCTGTTGCTCTCTATGCAGTTATACGCTCAATTTAATAGAAAATTTTCTTCGGAAACATAAAAATTTACGAAATTTACATTCGGTCCTAGTTAATCATCGGTAATAAATATGTTATTGCCACTATTGTGTAGCTCTTGTTCATCGTAGAATTTTGTTTAAATTATCAACATTTTGTATTATGGATCGTGGATTCATATCCCACCGCAATTTTTAAGAATTTTAAATTTGGTGAACGCTTTTCTTGAGTCTCGCACATGTCCAAAAATCAGAATTTCGTTATGTGTAAAAGCAAACACAGCGTTATGTTTGTCTCGTTATTCGTTTATTTTTAATTAGAAAATAGTGAATTGCAAAGTTTAATTCAGTTGTTTTATTCCATTGATAAAATTTGTAGATGTTTATATATTCCGAAAGGAAAAGTTTTAACAAATAAAATCACTAATATTATTCAGATTGCGTAGCATATCCATGTGCAGCAACAACGTCACCATTGAAAAATTTGAATAATTTTTCTTCCAGTTTCAAATACTTGCTACGGAATCTTATTTGTAATTTTTTTTAGTTGAATTTATTTTAGTTACACGTAGAACCAATTTTTTTCGGTTAGTTCATACTGTACACAAAAATTTAAACACTGTCCAAATATCTTACTGTTTCTATTACCGAAACAACAAATTAATTATCAAGCAGATAACTAATTACCATAATTTTGGAAAAAACGAAATCGTGTTATTGATAAATAACATCAAACATGTGACAAAACTAATAACAAAAACAAACATTAGAAGTTGTTTGTTTGATTTTCTGAATGTAATTATCAACTACCTTGTAGTAGTAGAGTAGTAGTAGAAGTGATAGTAGTAAGTAGTAGTAAGTAGTAGGAGTAGTAAGTAGTAAGAGTAGTAAGTAATAGTAGTAGTAAGTAGTAGTAGTTAGTAGAAGTAGTAGTAAGTAATAGTTCTAGTAGAAAGTAGTAGTAGTGGTGGTAGTAGTGGTAAGTAGTAGTAAGTAGTAGTAGTTTGTAGTAGTTGTTGGTATTAGTGGTAGTAGCAGTGGTAGTAGTAGTAGTAGTAGTAGTAAAAAGTTGTGTGACTCCGAATGATTCTTTTCTCTGTACTGAAACTGTACGGTTTTTGAAGCAATGACACGTCGATAAAACATGCTCTAAATAGGTAGAAAATATCAGTTTCTAAGTATATATTTTCTAGATGCTATATTGAAGTATGACTGTTGATACCCTTTAAGATGTAGTCGACAAGGTGGTGTTCTATTAATGTTTTACATGTAATTAAAGATACATGATTACATAACACTACGCAATGTTTATACCTCACCACATCTTTAAGTTTGTGTAATTTCAACGTGCTTTTTTTATTTAACCAAACAATTTGCAATTCGATCTTTTGTATTGTCTGAAGAAATTTTTAAAAAACTATTATGTTGTGTGTATTTTATGTTGTGTGTATTTTATGTTGGTTATGGCAGCAAATCATCACATATATACCGAGAAGTAACAACCATAAACTTAAAATAAGGCGATTAATACTGTGTTGAACAACTTCCGATCAAATACTTGCGAAGGATCTTTGTTTTATGATGCAGATTTTTCTGAAACTTTTTGAATTTTTCAACCAGCTGCTAAGCATCAAAAATATATCCTCTGATCCCTTAGTCGCGAAGAAATCACATTTAATTTATTAGCACCATGACATTGTATAGATCGAAGACCACTATACGTATGTTAGACGTTAAAAACTCACTCTTAACATTTCTAAGTTTTAAGGGATAAGGAAAATAAGAAGCCGTCGAAAACACACGGAAGAGTATACATTCACTTTAAAAAGCTTGAGCGAATTAAAAGAGTACATAGATAAGACGATAGGATGTGAAAGGGCTTTCAGAAGAACACTTCGCATAAGCGTCTGAGATATCTTAATGTATCTCATGAGAAATGATATCACTACAATTGCAAAGTTAGCTATCTGATGCATATTTCTCGAAAAATAAAAAAAGGCCATGGCAGAGGACAAAAATAAATAAACTGCTGCCTTCGTACACTCCTTTGTACCAAGCACTTAATGTTTTCACCATAACAAAGTTTATTTTCATTAAAATACGATAAACGTGTACAATGTTTTGAAAGACACTTCAAAAACTGTAAATAAACAAAATCGTCTGACACTCCCACGTAACTGAGCTGATTTACGTCAGACCGTGTATTTATACTTCGCGTCAAAACGAGGTAGCTGCCAAACTCCACACTGATATGTTACATCTGCGCCTTCCTATATGAGCGTCAAAACGAGTTACGCTATAGGCCACTAAAAGCGATGCTTTAATATGTAAATGAATAAATAAGTACGCAATTTAGCTTTATAAATTGTGTGTAGTGACAACGTATGAATGTTAAAATAAATTCACAAAATAAATCTGCAATGATCTCGAGTGATTAACAGCCCATGTTTCCCCGCTAAATAAAGACCTCAGTATACAAACAATGATATTGGTCAATATTTATTGCAGACTCTGTGAAGAAACACCCGTTAAAACTTTCACGCTTTTTCCAACAATTGTTGCTTGTACACATTCGAATATAGCTTTAAAATTTCACAGTAACTTTTATCTAGGACATTTAGTCATTCTATTTGTTTGGGTTGATTATCTTTATTCTTGCGCCATAATGCATCCGGTTTCGGTGAGAAACTAAACAATGACATAAAACAAGACTGGAGAGGTAATAAAACTCTATTCGTAAATCAAGTTAGAAATAAATGTCATAATAAGTGTGAAAACCAGATATTTATGTGTGTGAGATGTTTACTACGTAGGTGTTAGATTTAGAAGAACATTTCAAATTGTAACCACAACTATTTTTTCCTTAGAGTCACTGAATTAAAAAAAAATAATACGAGATTGGGTTAAATTTGAGTATATAAGTGTAACAAAAACAGAAACGATCTCGTTGTGTATCATGCTCGTTTATAACGCGAATTTGCAGGAAGATTATCAGACGTAAAGAAAGTAACCTGACTTAAAAAATAAATCTGTAAATATAAAGTTATAAACAGTATCTCTTGTAAAAACGTCTCCATTATGTTTTGTACTGTAAAATTATTGATGGCTTACATGCAAGGAGGGAATTAATTTAGGTAACACACCACTTAGGGCCTATCATAATAAAAAATTAATAAATCTCATAAGTTAGCTCGGACTGGGTGCCTCATTACCCTGATGTGACGACTAGTTTATGGAAATGTTCATCATTACTTCCCAATTACCTATATTCAAGAAAAGTTTTATGAATCAAAACGTACTAAGAATAACTTTAAGCATATTTTAAGCTTTTCTAGCTTAATCTGTTCTACTAATATGAGTGTTTATACACACAAACACACAGACATATATATAGACACACACACAGGATGTCCAAAAACTGTCGTATAGCAAACGCGCTGCGCGAATCCTGGACTAAATCGGAGACCAAAATGTTTATTCACAAAATATTGTACGGCAATTTTTTTCATGCACAATGTGTCAGCACAGCACGGAGAAAGTCCCCTCTTGCATTTCATGTCCAACTAGTATTTTATACGTATATTGCGTCGAGTAAACGTCGAATAAAGTTTAGATTACTCAGTTTGTGAGCCTGCGGTCATACTATTATGGTCAATATCTTAGGTGTAGAATAAGTGAGATATCTGCAGAGTTTCTAAGTTACGATTTTTAATATGTTAGTGGGAATTTGTGGACATCTTGTATTCATTTAGTTCTGTATGTGAACTGAACGTCATTAAACGAATATGCGAAAAATGTTTCCTAATAATAACTTATATAAAATATCAATTGGATTAATCAATTGTGTTCGTGTCGTGTCGGAAGAATAAATAATTTTTAAACAGCTACATTATTCATTATTTGAATCATTTGGTAAAAAATTGTACCATAAGTTTCCAAGTGGCCGCTTTAATGTGTATAGGATCATATTTATATAGCCGCTGTAAAGTGATAAACTATTCAATAAATTGAACTGAAGAAACTGAATTCAATAAATAACTAACCTTGCTAAAAGGTCTTTATGCTAGTTGAGCGCGTGGCAGTTAAAGTCGATGAGGGGAAATGAGCAGGAATCAGCCTCAGAGCCCACGCTATCCCGGATCCAGATCGCATTCGAAGTATGTCTAGTTATAGCTCACGATTTATGTTTATCTAAACCTCTACCAGGAAATACAAACGAAATCTGATACGAAGTCGTTAGAGACACTGGTAAATCGTGGTATACGTTGATTGTTTGCTAGGCTCCAACATGCTATGTATAACACTAAAGGTTTTTGCACCTATATTGGCTATCGTTTATATGAAGCACTGTGTCCCTCTTCAACAGACCCAATCAGAACTGTACAGTTTAACACAGAACGTGGGTGATTTGCTAGAAAACTTTTCACACGTGCCACGATTGAGATACAACAGTTTATTGGAGACTACGTTAAATATTTTCGCGATTTTCCATTGTCTCTAGAAATCGTCAATTTTATTGCGGAATTCTTAGGGACTGGAAAATTTGTCCACTAGCAGCTACTCAGTGGTACAGTAGACAATGAACTAATAGACGGGGCTTGAGTATGCGTAGTGTAATGGATTCTAATCTACAGGTCATTGAATTCGCGAAATTTTTTAGTCCCAAGAAATTCTTTGTTTTTAAAACTTTGTGGGTTCAATGATACGCAGGATAGAATCCACTGTCCTCAAGCCGCGTCTATTCGTTCATGTTCCACTGAGCAGCAGCAGCTAGTGGACAAATGGTCGGGGCCTGAGTATGCACAGGACACTGGATTATCACACGCAGGTTGTTTAACTCACACATTTACCGTACCTTATGTATCGTGTTAACATTTAAAAATAATTTTCACGCACATTGACAAGTCTCCAAGAAAAATAGAGTTCACTCGAATGTTTGTTTTAAAATTTTACCAAAACATTATATCTCAGCCTGTTGTAGTTTATGACTAGACAGGCTGTTTTTATCGTGTCCAAAAGAAGACTCAGTGGCATTTAAGCCGCCCCATTTGAACAGAGCAGAGAAAAGAAAGTGAAATGTCCCTCTTAGTGAGATACGTGTGTTCAAGACGTAGTTTTGTTGTTCCCCACACTCTACGTAAGCTACAGTGACATCGTTTTGGCAAGCGGTAAGTACCAGTATGGAATACAGCCAAGTATTTTCTGTTAACAATACACTGCTTCAGCTTATACCATTCATATATCTGATATTATATTAAACAGTCGGCATTGGCAAGTGGAAATAACGGGAAGAGGTTGTCGAAAAGTATATAATACAAATACACCCAAATGCTTTCTCAGTAGTTATGCAGCGTTCGTTTTCGTTTGAAATAACCACGGTATTGTAGAACAGACGAAACATATAATATTTTCAGCGACAAAAGTAGTTTTTTATTACTACAACTGCAATAACCTTGGAAGTTTTTTATTTATATCAAAAAGTTATCTGTTGGAAATGTGTTAATTTCTTTGAATACTGCTTGCAATGGTGCAGAATAACGTACTATACTGATGTGAACACACGCCATTGCAATATTATGTCATCCCAGAAATCTTAGTATGAGGCTAAGATAAAACGTCGTTGTTGTTATCCTGTCTTGTGTCCAACATTGTCTTCGTCTCAGTGTTGTCTGTGATGTCTTGATTATGGTGTCCTGAGTATTACAGCTTACTTGTTTTGTCTTTCAACTTTTATGTTTTGGGAGGTTTATTTTATTTTCCTTAATTTGTTGTTGACTAGTTCTCTATGGGATATTCCATGTTCTGTTGTATTGGTTCGTTGATGTGTTGACTACAGCCAAACTTGGCTTGTATTCTTATTTTTTTTTCTTTTTTCGTTTGTTTTCTCTTAGTCTCACACACGGCCGTTGAAGAGCAGGTCTGGACACTCGCCTGGAAACTTGACACCCTTGTTGTTTGGCTGTAGTTCACCAAGTTACCGAGAATATTGTGTTTTATTGGCGCTTCAGGTTAGGGCGGTCGGACTAAACTCCGCCCACTTCCCTCCCACTAAGATAAACAATTTATCAAAACGTATTTTTTTTTATCAATTTATGAGATACTTCCTCAACTCACATATTTAGGAAAAGGCTCCAGCAATCATTATTTACTTTATAACGTTAACGATGGAAAAAAGTGGGCGGAGTTTGAGTCCGGCCACCCGGATTACAGCGGCGAAAAGTACAGCATTTTCGGTAACTTGACGAACTACAGCCAAACAACAAGGTGGTCAAGTAAAATACATTAGTAGATAGGCGAGTGTCCAGACCTGTTCTTCTACGACCGTGGTCTCACATAGATTTCTGGGGCGACATAATATTGCAATGGCGTATTTCCATAACAGTACAATACGGGAATTTGTTGACTGCATCAGCCATCAATGCGGTGTGCGCAGCTTCAGTCACATGTGTCATTTAACAATCGTGCCACAATTTTTAATTTAGTCTGCCGAATAATAGCATTCAGACATGTTTTACTGTCGGAATGATCGTTTTCGTCTGCTATGTTTATAATGCTCAATTCGTAACGGTTAAAGTGCCTGTAGATATAAACAGGATGTTGTCAAATTGCTTGTAAATGTTTTGGGGAAAATCCTCACAGAAACAAAAATGGTATGTGGACATTGTTCCGAAAACGCACCGTTATTGTACTACAGTTCGCAATACAAGATGTACTGTTCATATCGCGTGTTGGATCATGTAGCTGTGTAATGTCATTACAGCAGTGTTGTACATTGTACACTCCGCTACGTCACTAACCAATAAACAGTAGGAATAACAGCAACCCGCGCACTATGAATCGTACGCCATGTATTCGAACTGTAGTGCAGTAATGGTGCTTTTTCGAACCTATGTCCATAGTAAGTTTTTTTTGTTCCTCTAGGTATGATCACCCCACCAAATATAGTGGCATGATAACACCCTTTATATTTATTATATGAGTTTTATCCAGTAAAAGTATGTTACCGAACACTTAAAGCACCAGACGGAAGTGATATAACGATAGCGTCATCGCTGAAGATATAATAGATGTTACGTACCAGTTTAGCATATTGCTCTTACAGGCTATAATGTTACCGACGCCCACACCTGGAAAGTCCTTATTGCTCTGGCATCTGTAATATTCTGATACTTTGTATATATATCTACCCATTAGGTGTCCTTAAGGATATGCCTGGTAGTTTTACAGTGTTTTTGTAAATTTATTTAATTAAGAAATATAATTTTTATATCGAAGGATCGCGACATTGTTTTGTCGTTAATATATCACAATATGTACCTAATTTTAGTAACTATATGTATATATTATTTTTATATAGTTTCGCACGCATGTATTACCAATTTTGTCATATTGTAATGGACTATACCAAAATCTAGTAAAATAATATTTGGCGAACGAACTGTTAATTATTTTGTAAAATTCCTATACAGAATTTTGCATCGTATGACAGCGTTTCGTCTTGAATTTTTTTAAAGCATTTCGTTAAGAACAGTTTTGTGTTTTTTGAATCAATGTAAAAAAAACTACCTAACATATCCTTAAGGTGTCCACTTAACTACGAGGAAAGACCTTCCGTAATACATTTGTTTTATTATAAACCGTTGCACATGCGTAGCTGAGTTCAAATATTCGGCTGTCCGGGAATAGTACTAAGCATATAATGTTTCTAAAAATTTATGCCATAGCATGGTAGCCTCTTTTTAACTGCCTGTTGCGAGGCAAGTACAGCACAGGAACTTTTGGGTATATTACATTTGTACATTCCGAAACTTGCACAACTTGCGAGGTAATAAAAACTACGTATCACTTGTATTGAACTAAAACTTACTAGCGACGGTATCTGTGAAGTGTATTTTGCTGCCCGTCAGCGGCTGCAGTACAGCGCATTCATAGCAAGTAGATATGAGAAGCCACGTTTACATCTGTTGCTCGACACTCTCACTCCATCCGAGGAATTATCCACCCTTCCAAATTCACTGACGTTCTTCTGAGAAGCTATTTGACAGAAGACAGAAGCCTAAGCGAAGAGGTATATCAGCTACACACGACTAGATCTGTTCATGACATTGCGGAATGCACGTCAGCAACTGTAAAGTAATGGATGTGACAAAGAACTCAAAGTTTCTGAACTTGAAGTAAACTCCTGGCTGACACTACAGTGCCCTTGTCAGTCTGGCGGAATAGCTAACGTTATCATGCATTTGTCAAGTTTATGTTCAAGTAGTAAGCATAACGACGGCCAAAAGTAGAGTGTGCGGACGTGTCTTCATCCAGTCAGCGGCGAGGCGATAGGAAAATAAGGAAGTAGCTCAGTGGTTGGTCTTAAAAGTTCCAGGTTCGACGATCGACTTGAGGAGAGTGAATGCGCATGTGCAGAATTTTCGTATTTATCTGAGCATTTGTGGTGAGCACTGGTGTTTTATATCTATGCAGTTGTGATGGAGCTATGCACCCGTATTATAACTACTCTGAGGAGTTATAGTACGATAGCGAGCGAGAGAGAGGACAATTTGTACAGGGTATATCCTTGGGGGCACCAATTACTCTCCTGTCCTTCTTACATAACATAATTATAGGCTGTTCACAATAAACTGAGTAGGTACTGCTTAAATCTTGCCTTCAGTCATTTTATATTCACCTGTCATATTTTTATTATGAGAACTTCTATCCAACTAAGAATATAAGGTATAAACGTTTCACCACTCTTAAAATTCAACCCCTCTGATATCAAAAAATACAGTTCCCGTTTATTATAAATGTTGGGGAGTGGTCAGTTTAAAGTGTACAGCCTATAGAATTACAGCATGCCTGCATGGTGGTCAGGGAACCAACACCTCCTTAGCCCCCCCCCCCTTCACATCCCCCTCATTCTGTGGCAGGCGGATGGACGACCCAGCGGGAGTACATCAACTGTCTGAATGTTCGACTGATCAAAACTTTTCCTTGACCTTCCCGCCATCTCCAGTAGGTATAAAGCAAGTCCCCCACTTCAATAGCTTTTACTGTTTCTCATAATAAAGGCGGACCGTAAATTTTCCAGTCAATGAGACATATGGATGCCTCGTAACATCTTTCAGGATAACTGGCTCCTAAGACGAATGTTCGACTGCTCTTCTATTTAGGACAGACGATACATCCGGCAGATATCACATATATCAACTGCCCGAACGTTCAATGGTTCTAATTTTCAGGTCCGATTATCCATCAGGCAGAAGATAAATGTATCAACTGACCGAATGTTCAAGGTTAGGTTTGGTTTTGGCACTTCGGGCATTTTAACATTTGGTGAGTTGATGGTCCAGGCTGCTGTGGAAGCCAGACACATAGAGCGTTATCGTTCTGAACATATGAAACCTACCAATACAATTGCTTAATATCATTGGTTTTTCAGGATTTGAAATTTATATTCTTCACCCCATCTTTATTTTTCATTGGTGATTCAAGAAAGAAAACCTTTCTTCTCCGTTATTAGTCAAAGAAAGACACCAGTAAAAAGATAGGGCAGTTGAAAATACGGACAATTTATACCAATCCCGACCCAGCTCTCCTCAAACTATTTATCTTCCTCCAAGACGTAGATAGGCCCAACATTCCTCCACTGAGCCAGGTAAACTCTACAAAACTCTAAAATTGTATGTGCAGAGTTTGTTAGGGTTGCGTTGACACTCCTTACGCTGCGTAGTAATATATTCCGATTTGGCTCGATCTTTAGCTTGAAAACAGTATGGGTAGTTCATGGGGATGTGAGCACTTTTGAAGACCGTCTGCTTACAATAACAGCAAACATGTGCGACGAAACCTAACCTGATAAGTAGACGGTATATATACTGTTTTATTACTTGTGCTCCTATGTTTTTAACTACAGTTGGCGGGAAAAACTATTTAAAAAGTGGCAATAACTTCAATAGTTGTCATAGTCATTACATGCAACTACTTGAAAATAAAAATAAATAAATAAAACAAAAAACCATGACACTTTATGGAACGAAATTAGTAGAGTAAATTATTGTTGGACTCATGCGGAATCATATCTGCTTCTTACTACAGTAAGGTACATGTGACGACTTGTCAGGCAATATAGATTCAAGTCTGTTTCTGATAGAGATTTCTATCTTTCTTGGGAAGAATGGAAGGTATTATTAACCTATCTTAGAAAGGGAAAATATACTAATGTGGTCCTTTCTGTCTATGAGAGTGTGGTTTGTGTGTGCTACCATGTGTGCGTCCTCCTAAGAACTTTTTAACATTTTTTATGCTGGTGGCTACTTGTTATAACATCTTCTATTTAATACACGTGCATATTTTCAAAATATACCAAAAATTTTGTTTGCACCATTGTATGATTGGGCAATGATTATTTGAAACTAATTAAACATCTTAAAAATTAATAGATGAAATTCAGTACAAGGCGTTTAAAAATTTTCATTACTGTAGTAGCGTGAGGATTCGCAAATAACTAAAGAATATAATTAGCCATGTAAAGACTCTTTTTAATGCAGTAATAACTTCGAGCGCTGTACTACAATGCCTATTAATAATACAGCAGCCAGCCAGAGGCTGCATTTTTCATTGCAAACCTTATACCAAGTAGTCTATATCCTCTCTTAAGATAGTCACATATCCTTTTAACTGACGTTTTGTGCTGTCTAAACTTTGTAAGATATTATCTCATGTTAGTTTATTGGCTTTTCTCCTTTTCGAGGAGCTCTGGACAAAACGTTCCTTTTATCGTTGTTTTGATAATATTTTTATCTTTCTTGGTATTAAACGTATAAATTCTTCGTACAACAATTTTTTACAGTCCTTCAATGGATGGAAACTGGCGCAGCGTCAGATGATATGCTTTCAACCGTCTTCTCAGAACAAATGCCATTTGCTGCTGCCCAAGAAATTAATGTCTTATTACATGTCTTGTTTCTGTATTCTATTTTACTATAACATTTTGTTACATTTAGTTTTAATAATTTATGCCTTGCCATTTGTTGAATAATAATGTTTCAACTAAATTTGCTGAGATATATATACATATATAATACACATATGAAATTTGTTAAGTAAATAATGTTTGGATTAATAATATAAGCCTACATTTTTATTCATTTCGCTCTACGAGTTTTTTTATCATCCCTATGCACAGGTAGCCTGGCACATCTCAATGTTTTTCATTGGCACAAATACGACTGATCACATGCGCTGAAGAGATTACATATTTTGTATTTGTTGTTTGTTTTAATTCAAATGGTTTATCAGTTACTAACTGATTTTCAAAATTTGTGTCAGAGTTCTCATTTAGCCACGGAATCAAAGTGTAAGTTTACTGCAAAAGGGGTTATAAGTCAGTTCTCGGCAAAATTACTGTCTAATGTCTTACTCCATTGTAACGCATTCGTTTACCTGACGCTCTTGTTACGATATTTTACTATGTAGTCCTTAGTTTGTCAGAAGGCACGTCTCACACATGTTATTTATACTCTCCGTCTGGGTTTTGGTAGCACTTAGCAAGCATTTTAAAGCACGGTATTAATGATGTAACTGAGATTATTGTGTCCGGAGGCGGGTATAGTTTTTACTTTGAGGCTTGTAAGTTTCACATGCATGTTCTCATTCAAGGAAAGTAGCCAATTTTATATTTTCTTAAAAGGCTGCTGCGAATTATTAATGACTATGCTAATATAACTTCCGTCGGTTAAAAGTTAAACGTGACCCACACTTATATTAAAATGTTAAAACAGAATTAAGCGCCTCGAAATGTCCAGTCCTTATTGACTCTTGCCTTTAAAACATTTTTGTTCAAGCACTTTCTGTTAAGTTAATTTGACCTTTAAAATGTTGAAAACACTTATGTGTGTTAAACCCTTTGAATGAATGGTGTTGAACTAACACGGTAATACGTACATTCGCAGTGTTATGACACAACACGCTTGAGTAATACAGTCTTATATAAAAGCTCTCATTGCTAGGACTGTACCAAGGTGTCCATCTCGGCTTCTCGTCAAATTGAAAATACGGTAGATTGTTATGTGGCGTTTTCTGTAATCACTGCGAGACAATATATATTTGTTTATTGTGCATTAAAGTAATACATTTAATTCCATAGTATTTGATGGAGAGATTATTTTTGTCTGCACAAACTAACAAATAACTAGGTCTAATACTGAATCAGAAATATCTAACAATGTAATTTACACTGAGACATTTATTTGTAATTATCGCCTATTGTTACAAATTCTACCGGCGTATAATCAGGTTTAGGTAAAACAATCTACTTAATAATTTATTTACAAAATGTCCACAATTATCAATAAACAATTCATAACGGTTGTTTTTCTCAGTCTTACATCATTAAGTCAAACATCTATACAACATTTACACTAATTAAAATCTGTCGTAACTACAAATACCAGTTTTCCAAGTCGCTTTATTCGTTAATAAGTGTTACTCGTTACTCACGACTTTTACACCAAAGAAAATTAATTATTAATGATAGAAGTAAAACCTCCTTGCCAATCACACAAACGAGCCGCTGTCTGCTCTTTCTCGAACTTCCACGGTCTCACCTATACTGCCGCTCATTGACCTTCCTCTTGATGACCATTGCATTGCTCTCTCGTCGTTATGTTGCCTCGCAGCCCGCTACAAACACTCCAGAATTTTGCACACCAAACGACAACTTTTTCGCTTATACCGGTTAATACTGAATGCCAAACTCCGGACACGTTTTTTTTTTTTATCGAATGGAAGTACAAAACACCTACATCATTATTTCTATTGCATGATTTATTGTGCCCAAAGTTTAAACACGCAAAACCACATTTGTAAAATTATTTGCATATCAGAAGGGAGATGACGTAGCTTTAGCGTACTAAATTGTATTCCACGTCATTGTTTGCTACAACTTTGAACAATAACAATTGACAAGAATTTCTTCGGAATATAAATTTTTGGGAATTTTGCTTTGCAAATTGTTCTAAAGTACGTGTGTCAGAAGTAAAGACACTGAATTTTGGAACAGGCGGAGCAGTATTAGTGTTTTAATTTGAGGACCTCGCTTCTGACTTTGTAATGAGTTTTTTACGCAACCTGTCAGGTAGTGGTTCCAGGGTGTACTGTCACTGCCATTCGTCGCTGGACGAAACAAACACCCAGCCAGAGAGAGCAATGAAAGGAGATGGTAAACACATCGCTTCAGCATCCTCTTCACTATATGTGTCGTTCTGTGACAACTGACATTTGAGACATTAACAAAAGCGTCATTTGATAAATGTGGCTTTGCTCGAGAGTCCTGTTTCCGAATTCTGAACAAATTATTATTTATCTACAGCAATTGGTAGAGGCGTCCTCAATATTTCTGAAGCATCCGTAAATATAGGACTATCTTTTATCTATGAGTGTTGTACGTCTATATCTGTTTACTTTCTTGAAATAATTCTTCGTGTGATCAGTGGTCAAGTCCTTATCACCATTGATACTTTGATGCTATCAGTCACGTATACTGACAGTAAGCTTCTGGCACATTTCACTTGCATATTCTTTCTGGAGTGGCTACTATATATTTAATCTGTCGCCTAAGAAGTAGGTTACTAGATAAGTGGAGTTTTGTCCTAAACACTCGAACACTTCGTGAGTAAGCATAGGGGACTATTATAGTCCTAGTTTTTGTGCCTTTCGAATAGAAGGTATCTGGAGGTTAATTTTCTGTGACTGGAGCACCGAGACTGGATATCACCTCATTTTTTGGCTGTGGTCTGCATCTTTCAACTTCAGCATAAGGTAAGATGCTTAATGTATTTGGTCCATCCTGATATAACCGTTCCTTGTTAATGACTGATCATTAAACGTAAATATTAGGATTTTTTTCTGGGTGTGGCTATTGAACCTTTTTTAACTTCTCTTCTTGGCATTCTAAATGATGGCAGAATTCTTCGTACGACTTTGTGAATGGGTATCTAAATTGCAGCGAAGTTGTCCAAGCCTGTGGTGTACTTAAAAGTCGTAATACGCGTGTTTCTGTTTTTGTCGTGTTTATCGGTCCAGATATGTTTTACTTCAGGCACCAACACAATGCAGCATGGTTAGTTACCGACAAAATGTTCTTATTTTAGAGACGGTAGAAGGTAAGGTTAGTGGGTTTTACGTCTCGTCGAAAGCGAGGTCATTGGAGAGGTTGACACAACTTGCTACGATGACAGGAGTCGGGAGAGGAATCAGCCATGGCATTTGACGAGGAACCATCCTAGCATTCACCTGGAGCGAATTCGAGAAACCACGTAAAACCGAAATCAGGATGGTTGGAGCCGGGTATCGAACCCGTGAATGTGAGTCCAACATGCTACCGTTACGCAAACCTCGCTCGGTGGGATAGAAGCAATTACCTTCATTTATCACTGCTTAGAGTAAAAAAAAATTCTATCAAGCATTGATGTAAGCCACTGAAATAACCCAGTGACCTTTTATTGCCATCCTGAATATGTAATCGTACAGCTCTAATATAAATTGTCATGATTGTGTTGTTGGAAAACTTGACCTTATTAATTAGGAAGCTCAAAACTGAGAAATTTATTAAAATTACTGTGTGACTTTCAAATGCTTCTAAAAGTTTGGAGTACAATAGACTTAACTTATTGTTTTCGTGAGCATATAAAGAATGTTTCTTAAATAGGGGGACAAACTTCGCATGCGTGTTTCTCTCGAAAAAAGAAGACGAAAACATGTTATGGCCTATCCACCTAAATGTAATATGAAGGGAGTTGTAGCCCCCAAATATCAAATTTGTAAACCGTATTTTCCCAAAATATCGGAAACTAATTGACATAACAATACAATACTTTCAGCATTGCTTAATGATATTGGGATCTTCAAACCAGCAGCAAAGTCTGGTTGATATCTTCCTCCCTTATGAAAATAGCGGGGGTGGCTACCCTCTAATTGCATACAACTTTGTCAACGTCAGGATATGTGAACAATTTAAGACGGTGTATTGTGTAATAAGACCTGTGTGACGAAAAATGTCCTCTTGTTGAAACTGTCTAGGAACTATTGTTTTCGTGTAAAACGCACACAAAGGTTCGGTTGCTGCTACAGAGGGCCAGGAAGGAACTGTTGGAAACGGAGGTACTGTATTGTTTGAGATGTACAACATAAGAGTGTGAACATGAGTGGGCATTTCTGTAACTAACAGTTGTATTATTGTATATATATCATTTTGCAGAGTATTTCCTGTAACATTGTTATTATTCCAATACCTTGCATAAATGTCATTTACATACTGCGTCAATTTGTGATTCATTATGTTCGCACTTGTCTGAAAAATGATACACCACTTGACATAAACAAACAATATCTTCAGAATTGCTCATGGGGTCTTCAACCCCACCGCAATAGCTGGTTGATATCTACCAGCCTTACCACAATACGTATAGGGGTGGCTACCCTCTAATGACATAGAACGTTGTTACTATTGGGATATTTGAACATTTGGAGATGATTTATTAAGAAATTAGGCAATTCATTAGACATACTACTACTACATTATCGTACAAGACCTCGTTTATTACTTGGCCTACCCTTTTTTCGAGAGGAACACGCATGCGAAGTTTGTCCCCCTATTTAAGAAACATTTTGTATAATTCCGTGTCAATTTTAGGAATCTGGTACAAAAAACCGAATGACGTAGGGAATTGGTTAAGACCCTATTCGTATTCAGAAGGACCTGGGTTCGGTTTACTGTTAAACTATCAGAATTTTAGTTTCAGATGGTTTTCCGAAGCTTCATACAGTGCACAAAGCTTTGTACAGAAAGCTTTGTATTTCCGTTTTGTCCGTTGTTTCGTATCACTCTCATTCTCGTGGTCTGGTTTTATTCCATCGACGAGAATGTAAACTTTCCATTGAAAGGACAAGCTTCAGATTATCTGCAGGAAAATTACGGAAAACAAATCACTTAAAATGTATTTCCTGTTGCAATAATTATTTAAGGTAGTCATGATGGACATATAAGAAAATTAAGTTTTCATTTTACTGAATAATAAAAACGGCAAAATTTAATCTAGGAAAATTCAATTTTATGACTTTCCTGGTGATGCAGACGACATAGAACTGTGATTGCGGACACATGACGTGTCTAAACTCTGAAACGATTGTTTTTTATGTCTACGTATTGTCCGTAAAAGCAATTCCACACTGTATGTCTTGTCTCGTGCTCGTTTGTATGATTTGGGTAATTATATTCAGTCCATCCATCTTCGACGTACCGAGTTCATGTTCGCTTCACTGATGTTACCTTTATTCTAGCTTGACAAATATATTCGCGGTATTTTATTTAAAAATTACAACAATTTCACGATTCGCCCGCGTTCAAAGGCAAAAGCCTGTTTGTGTGACAGCCAGGTTCTGCGATGCAGAAATCTAATACCATCCGTACAAAATGACGGAGAAGTAACACAACGCCAGTACAAGCTAAGCTGTTCTTCGGCTTCTAGCTCCATGTCACCTATCAGTCTTGTCACCTAGCAAGTTACGTATTTCGGCTTAGTAACTAATCACCAAATTATTCTACTCGGTCTTTACACGTTCCCTTAATATGAACTCCATAATAATATTCCTAAAGCAATCTAATCAGACATTTGAGAAACACTACATGCAACTTTCAAGAAAGAGCTGTTAAATAATCGAATACCGAAAATTAATATTTTAATAATCCTTATAAATAAGAAAATGTATTTTAAAAAATTATGAACGTATATTTTCTGTATTGAACCGTCGAGCTACGTGCTTTGAAGAGTAAATATGCATAAACCCATGTTATGAAAAATGTGATATGTGTTTCTCAAATTACTGATTCAATTATTTAAATTGTCAGAAGTGTACACATGTTAAAAAAAAAGAAACTATGACTGATTCTTGCAAAATGGGTAGTAGATTGTAATTAAATAATTTAATATTATTACACTTGTGGCCGAATTAGATTCATCTCCCCGTCATCGTCCGCTAATTTCGGGAGGTCGTGCTACGGTGGATGTATTGTAGACGTCAGATGAACGCAACGCAGACACGTGCTGCAATAGCATACCGGTTAGTCATAATCCAGTCATATTGTATACACAAGCATGTGCGTGTGTGGTGATATGGACTACGCGTAGGCAGAAAAGATGAAAATAATAATTATAATGTACACTGTTAAAATTTTATCGTGTATTCTCGGAAATATTTACAGAAAAGTACTGTAATTGTACGGAAGTGACTTCCGTAATTTTTTCTTTATGGAGGTTTGTCAGTTTGACCAGTTTACGGATGTTTGACCGTAACGTTCCATAAATTCATGGAAATATGTTTCTACAATTTTAAAGCATATTATACTGTTTTTATTTAAAGACTTCTGGTATTAATGATCACTATGACGCCTATAGTTAATGTGCATGCACACTGGTGCGAAACGAAGAGATGCGGAGCGACGAGCAGTACAGCCAAGGACTCGTACAGCGCATGGACAAAGGGTCGAACAGCCCAGTACAGTGACTGAAGTGTTCCGAGGAAGCCACACACGTCTTTTATTCTCCTCGCTTCATCTATTCTGCAGTGGGCGGCCACACGTCGTTACATGGAACTTATCACGACTTTAAAAAAATCGCAACTCTTCTCTGTGTTTCGCGCCAGCATGTGTGCACCAGTAAAGCTATTTATTTCTATACAGTAAAATCCTTTTCTCATAAAGGTACTGATGAAGTTCTGTAAAATCAGGATGTCATAAAAAAATTGTCTCTTATAAAGTTGATCTCTTACCACTGTATGGAACTCGCTCACAGACTATCTTGTTGCTGTGATATATTGGTGTCTAGAGTGCTTGGCTGGTAGTCCTAAGGTTGTGGGTTAGAACCCCGGCAAATTCAAGACAATTTTAAAGGGTACTAAATGGTATGTCAAGGTCTCGAGAAAATATAACACTATTCCGTATTTCTGGAAAATAAGTGCAGCAATTTAAAGAAATTAAATTTTTGTTAGGAAAACGGATTGTCCATAATTTTACGGAGAGTTCCGTTATCAGGCAAAACTGAGTGTACATAATTTTACGAAGACTTCTGGATAATTTTTTTGCCTGTACTTTTCCGTAATTTTACGGAAATTTTATATATGAGTGAAGGGCTACTAAACCGAATTTTGGGGCGGCGAGACATCCGTACGTGAACACATTTGGGGAACATTACGGGAAAGGGAACCAGATTAATTAATTTTATGATATACACATTATTTCGATAAATTGTTACTTACTACCCACTTTGTGGGCAACGTGAATGTTTATCTTAAAACTGTATGTCTGTGAAAATATGAAACAAATTGTAAGACTTTTATTTAGTTTACCGTAACATGGAGCAAAGGTTATAATGTTTAGTGAAAAAATAAGGGGAGTTTATGGGTGGGTTTTTTCTTATTTATTGCAACATTCAGTTGCTTTCTTAGGAAGTGAGTGTAGAAATATAAAGTCGGCAAATTCAGTTTCAACCGGGTGTAAGTCCTTACTGTCTTCTCCCGTCACGATAGATATTACGCTAATTTAGCTGGCCCAACCTTGATTCTGTACCTACTGATTACACGCCCGTTAGTCTCAGCAATGTGTAGATAAGTTATCTCTAAGTTTATGATGAAATCGTCAACAGTCAGCTACCCTGACTCATGACGCCTTTCGCGACACTTTTAAATAACTGGTTTGAGTCGCGAAACGACGCTCGAACTGAAGACGCCCGCCAGTTATCACCCCGGCCCGTAGTTCTTCGCGTGCTAATCGTTTCTGTCTCCAACAGTTAACAACTCCCTAGCATTGCTCCTGTTTGGCGCCAAAATCCTCGCCACTTGCTCTGCAGGCTTTGGTTCAGTTGGACCAATCAGGTGGCAGCTTACGAAAGGTACCATGCCCATCGAGAACAGTAATCTCCTGCCATTGCCGTATTTATTACAATGTTAGTTCAATTTTATTATGTTACACCTCGACAAGTACCCTATATGTTTTCCCTTAATCCTAAAATTCCTTACATTCTAATTATTATTACTATTTAACATCTGTACAATGAGCGTGGTCTACATCAGTTTTCATCATAATATTTTTATATTTGTCTCAGACATTATTTTTTATTTTAGACATACGTGGTGATTAAATTTTGGCGTTATGACATTTTTTCTCTCGTAGTTTTTTGCGTAATAACAACTCGTAAAAGTAAAAATTTGCATTTTACGATTTTATTCACGCCACTAAAGCCAACAACATAGCAAAAAAAATTTACTCAGAGTAACAATGTTGTAGGCTTCAAGGTATCCAATATAAAAAACGAATATATATATATATATATATATATATATATATATATATATATATATTTATATATATATACCTTTCTGTGTTATAAAAATTGCTGAAATTTTAAATTAAAACTTAAAAATTCAACATTTTTTAAACAAAAAAATTTAATTTTTTTTATATAAGAGACGTTGCAGCTAAAACATCACTGTTCACTTTATATATATATATATATATATATATATATATATATATATATTTCAATTTGGTATGTCGGTTGGTTTTTGAGGCGCGCATAAAACCGTAAATTGCAAATTTGTATGTTTACGAGTCATTATACATAAACTATGATGTATGGAAAATTTTCATAAGAGCCAAATTCGTTTACAAGTTTTTCCCAAAAAGACAAAAAATGTATCGTACAAAAATCAAAATAAAATTATGACGTTGAAAATTGATTTAGACAGCGCACTTAAATACTATAAAATTGCATTTCTCACCTCTCGTCCGGCAGCTACGGGTGGTTACATGATTGGGGGGATATGAAGGCCCAGATGCTTGTCCAAGGGCACCTGCTGCTTCCGCAGATACCAAATATACACAGTCGTGTTTTTCCTAAATAAATGTTTTGCATATATACTAGCTTTACGAAAATTATTTCATAGACATTGTGACATGATGACGAAAAGAACAAATTGTCGCATGATAGGTTTAATTTTATATTTGTAATTTACTATAATTAACTATAATTGATGGTTTTTACTTTGATTTATTACGGTTGCGACCACATGGCGCGTTACAATGTCAAAAATTGTGATAACTTATTAGTTACTACGAGTGTCAGAAAGTAGTATAAGGCGATAAAGCCATCATAGGAATTGCATTTTCACTAACGTATATTTTATTTTGAAATATAACTACGGGTCATCTTCTTGAAAGCTGTGTTTTGTATTTACTCATTTCGTTTTGTAGCAATAAATATTTAAAAACTAAAACAATATTTAATTTAAATACGTAAAATTTCTCTAGTTTTTTATTTTGTTTGCGTTTATGTTTGGCCGGCGTATAGAACTGTTTGACCTAAATTGTTTTATTTATTTATTTTTTAAGATTAAAAAAAGAAGTCTAAAAGTGATAATAAGCGAGCATTTGTCAGTCAATTTCTCTCACATTCTATAGGCTACGTTAAACAAGGTGCTCTAAGTTAATCACGAAGAAACAATAGCGCCAGCTATCGGACATTGTTCGACCACAAAAGCACGCCTCTTCTTGTTCGGCTGGTGAATATTATTGGGAAACACATCAGCTTGCACGACGCGCGACTGATTCCATTAAGGCAACCCATCAGGCTGACCACCGTGTTCACCGTGTTATATACACGAAGCGCTTAATATTCCCGATAGCCAAGTTATTTAAGCTTTCGCCGAACAAATAGGATACAGTTTTAGCACGATCGAAGTTATCGGGGATTCTATAGAGACTGTCGCTTTTAATAGTTTGTGAACATACGTTTAAAAGTAATCTTGTTTGTAGTTCGAATAAAGTTGGCCATACTGTGGTATGAAGCCATGCACGCTGTCACGTAAAATCACGTAACGTGTAAAATTTGTATTCTTACTTTGTGAAGCATTTCTGTATCTTACCCAGTTTTGATTCTTAAAATTTGTCAAATTTTGCAATTGTTAGGTGCATAAATGTACACGTGTTAGCCATATCATTGTATAATGCATTGTAGCACATATTGAAATATTTAGTCATGGCGAATATCCAACATATTTATATACTTTTTTTTTTTTTTGTAATTGTGTAGCTGCTGCGTGTAAAACGTCAGTATTGCGACGTGTTTTCTTATGTATCAATGCATGTTTAAAAATTTTAACAAGTTGTCTATCCAATTTTCTAATGTGTATCTTGATGTATTTAACCTTGGTTGAGACAAAATAATTCGTGATTAATGAATTTAAAGGTCAATGTTTTGACTTAACAGACAAATTTTCTATTTAATAAATATGAACACCGAATGAACTTTGACTGGAGTTAATTTTTTGTAGAGTCGTTTACAATTTCTTTGCCATCTTGTTTTTCCTTAGGTTTGTGCCAACACATATGTGTCTGTCTGCAACACGTGGGCAGTATACCACAGCAGAACTACTAAACAAAGAATCATCCATATTCATTCTATTTTTTTAACCATATCGACTCAAGTTCTTGAATTCTTGCTTGAATCTTAACTCCTCGAAAACAATAATTTGTGAGCAAGCATTTCTGCCGAAAAATATATATAACAAACATTTGTGACAATATTCTGTTTTAATTTACCAATTAGCAGACTTTGGATTACGTGTTTACAATGAAATGAACTGTATACAGAAGGCTCTTCTTCAAATTGTCAAAATTCCACCCTAGCCACGGGAAACAAGGGACTCTTTAATCAGGTCTCAAGGTCTACAAAGTGTGTTGGTGCACGGATTTACTTTCTATGTACGTTATAAATTGTAACTCTGAGGATGTGTGGGAAATTCACTCAATTTCATGGGAATCAAATTAATACCACGAAAAGTCATTAAACATGTGTCAGCTCTACAAATGAACCTATTTTAACTTCTGAACAATACAGTCATAATTTGGATAGTATGTGTTTGTGGAAGAAAACTCCATGATATGCACACGTTCTGTTAAATAGAACGACATATATGAAAACAGCCCTCGTACATGTCTTAAAAAAATTGCCTATCTAGTTGCTTGTATCTGCATCCACCATTTTTGGGTAATTGCTTCTTGATGTGCGGATCGAGTTGGCAGTCTAGTGACTTCAATTCAGAAAAAATTATATATCTGATATGAATGTCACGAAATAAATGTTTAGTTCTGCTTTTTAATTCGTTAACATATAGGATAAAATGTACAAAACTATTTGATCGACAATATATTAATTGGACTAATGACCAACTACGTTTGGCCATAAAAATAGATTTGCCAAACCGTAAAGAGCAAGCTCGCATAGTTATACGTGAACACGATCCTCAAGGGTTAAATTTTATAAAAGACCTGCCACGTGCGCTCTATGAATCTTTCTCACGGTCGTCCCTGAACTGAATATTAGCGTCCTGGCGTGGTCGCTCAGGCATGCGGACTACGTGAGTTATAAGGCGGGATCGTCTGGCGGACGTTAAGGGTGTGTGCGCACGTGATGTAGGGGATATACGGAGGGTGATAGGCCGACACGTGGTCTTGACGACACGAGATCGCTGAAATAAAGGGGGAGGCGACCCTGCGGGTGATGAGATGCGATCGGATGATGATTCTGCGCCTCTGCCGAGAAGGATGCCCGACGCGTGACTAGCGTGACAGACCCCTTAATGCCTACTCGGGGAAGGGGGGGGATATGTAGGTAATGCCCCCTACCGATCCTTCGACAACATTGGCCCAACCAGCTCACTCGAGTATCCACCGCTACATTTTGAGTAGTGTTAAGACGCTGAGACACGTCTTATGTTAAAATATTATAATTTACGAATATCTGCGTATTACTGGACTGACTAGATTCAGTTTCTTGGACGTACTCCATTGCAAAATTGAACGACTGTCAAAGAAAAACTAAACAAATAAAAGAAACCATAAAATAAGTAGAGTATGCTTAGTCAGAAATATACAAACACAACATGAAATTCCAAGATGGAATCGGGTCAGATAAAAACAAGGAACAAACAGATAATAAATGAAATTAATAACAAATAAAATAAAAACCAAGTAACGTGCGACACAACGATGAGACGAAACATCAAACACAGTAGATATCAGACACGAACATAAAAATAACAAAAGAACACAACAAGTAGACGAGACAAAATGCAACAGATATAGGACATATACAGACAAGACAAACGACACAATGAAGAGACAAAACAAGACACAGTAGTTTTCCAGACAGACAGTGTTACGACGTTTCGGGAACTGGAATCTGTTCCCGTCATCAGGTAGACACACAGGGTTCAGGAACACGAGTGCGACTGATGATCATATTATTGGACTAAACTAGTACTAGGATTTATTTAGACTTAATTGTATAGTGAGAGATAATTATCTAACAGTTAAAATTCGCTTCATTACTTCACTGTTATGCTTTAACATTTAGAATACAAGGTTCGTAATGAAAGGTAAATTTGTTAGGTAAGTTTCTATTGAAATATTTTCCTCCCTTCCTCCATTCGGTTCCGATAAGAAATCCTGTGTACACTATGGGTTTGTCTTCAAAAGTTTATTTTTATGCTCCGTTCAGAACTTGGCGAAAATGGGTGTTTTTGTGGTCCATTTAGGTACGAAAATCTTGCCACAGAGTCTTTTAAAATATATACACATGTACAATACTCAGTTATCTTTAATATGACGTCATATAGTGATAGGGTCACTATTGAATGTCTTACAGAGGCGAGCTGCTGGCGAGAAGACTTCAAGTCAGTTCAGTGACTTGTCCCTAGAGGCTAGGAGGAGACGTTATGCGGTTGCTTCCGCCATTTTAGGCCTCGAACGTGCACAATAATTCACCCAGACGGCCATGTTAAGGCCATGTTCCTTCATTTGTACTGCTGTCATGATTGTTAATTTTTAATTCCTTTGATGAACGTCGTACTAAGATCTGTTTCATCGTGGTTATTGTTATGTAATCTCATCCCGCATTGATTTTCACACAATACAGTACGAAGTTTTTCTTTTGTTTTCTCACGTTTGACTATATTTTGCCATCAGACTAGTTATAATAGGTACAAGTAAATCGTCATAAAATAACGTCTTGTTAAAACA
The DNA here is from genome assembly GCA_003012365.1 of Medauroidea extradentata. NCBI lineage: Eukaryota > Metazoa > Arthropoda > Insecta > Phasmatodea > Phasmatidae > Medauroidea > Medauroidea extradentata. The sequence goes on from PNEQ01080835.1 coordinate 134,109, forward strand.
TACATTTTCCACAAATGCATATTGTTACGGATACCACCGCAGCGCTCACCAAGCATGGGAACTACAAGCGCGGAGCGGTGTTACGACAACACGTTGAAGGTTACCCTCAATATTGAGAGCAGGCTGACATATATAACGAGGGGGCAGGGCCACCGGTAGTAGTTTATCGGACCGTCAGCTGGGGTACCTCCAGGTCGGCTAGGACGCCGTCCCCCTGCTGACCAACTCCGTCGTCCGAGGGCCGGACGTCTGGGACTACGCTCGTGACCCGGGGAGGTCATGACAGTGCTCACCTGCGATAACGCCAGAGTGTCGACGGCGCCAATACTCAGTGGTAAGCCGCTTGGAACTGGGTTCCGATATACTTCAATTAAAGCTCCCCTATATTCAGGCCTTCAGCCAAGATTGTACGACGCCCATTCTAAAGCTGTACTGTGCTCTGCTAATGTAAATTAAAGCCCCTTCTAGTCAATATTGTGGCGTCTGATAACTATCCTTAATACCTGGTCGCAGTACATAGGAGTCAGTTGAGTGGTGGAGACAGTAGTAGCCTCCAGTCTCAGCACGCCACCCTTATGTTCTTCCCGAGAGCAAACTGGAATAGGGAACCATAAGTCAGAGGTGAAACAATATGCAACATTAAAGTAATAACATATTATGCCTAGTAATAGTAGGACTCCTAATAGCAGAAGAATTTATACTTTTCACCCGTAGCCTAGCATTTCAGTACCGGAAAGGGGAGAACAGGGTTAAACTATGTTATCAGAATTCTTAGATAAGTGAAACTGATATCTCCTGTAATAAATACTTTCTACCAGTTAGTCGTTTTCTGGCAGTAGTTTCAGCTTTTATTTTAAACCGAAGCATTTCATAACTCGAATTTACGTGGTTTGCATAAAAATGTCTTTGTGTGAGTTTGCATTACATTTTCGTAAAGGGACATTTTGCGAGGGAGCACAAGAGACGGGTTTCTTCGTGTGAGAGTGGTATTTGTGGGCTTGTGATAGTATTTGAATGTATATAACATCCGGTATTCTACGTCCGCTCCTGGTCATGTTCGCAAATAAAAACCAGTAATACCACCGCCATCTTCTCTCTCACAGTCTGAACGAAGCTTAGCCTCCTATTGTGCATGGTTACGCCCTACAAGCTTGTGGCTATTGTTGAAAGTGTACTGGCCACGAGAAAAGAAATCTGTGTCGCCTCTCCGTTGCGAGCAGCTCATAGTTGTACCTGAAAACACGAAATTCCACTGGATATGTGAACAAATACATAAAAAATTTAAATTCATAAAGACTCAACAAGAAGGATAGAATGAGGAATGTTTTGTTCGCCAGGTAGGGTCTCGATTCTTATTTCTGATTCAATACTAAGTCTCTCGCTATCACAAAGCTGAGCACGACTAAACGTTTATTTTCGTGTAGATCGTTTATCCATTTTTGGGAAATGAAAATTGAAGTATGTATTATGGTGCGACCTACATTACATTATAATGTTTCAAAATACTGTATGAAACTTGTTTTGATCTTTCATTCTGCCTGACGGAACAAATTTTTCGGTTTCCTCAAAAAATTTCAGCCAAAAAAAAATTGTCTTTGGAAAAATATGTCATTGTACTGACACAAGTTTTTGAAGTCCTTTCTGTCCTTGGGCATTTAGGTTTCGGTTATAATTTTTAAAGGAGTTACTGAAGATTTTGTAACACACATGTTATCTATGTAGGTCTACTGTACAAATGATTATTTTAACAGTAAATTTATGGGCGTTGTAAAGAACCAACACACACAATTTCTTCTGTAAAGACATGTATTTCTAATGTACTATCTGTGAAAAATGCCATCAATGGGTATTAAGTGAAGTGAAGAGATTTTGGTCAGCACTGAACATCGAGGTCATTTTTTGGCATTAAGGTTACGGTTATAATTTTCAAACGACGGGGATAGTGAACACTTTGTTACACATGTTCTTATCTGCGTAGCATATGTTTAATAAATAATTAATATTTGTGGCCGTTTGTTGTAAGTAAATAAGTTAACGAACACACACAGCTCCTGCAAAACAGATTGAAATTACAATGTCGTAAGTAACACGGAACGGAAAGATTAAAATATTCGAACGGTTTCAACACAATCATAAATGCTCCACAGGTTCGTTAACTGTGTACGGTTACTGCATTATTGAATCAATTCAATAGAAAGTCGGGTAACAAAACACTGTTCTTTTCTGGACTGAAATGAAAGGGAGTAAATATTACGTGCACGTTTACGAACAGCGTGAAAGACAAGAAGCACGATAAAAGTAAATGGTATGCTAATCGGCTAACCCTCGCTGTGACAAAGGAAAATGAACCGGCAAGAGGAAGGAGGCGTCACTCATTTCATCTCATTTACTATGGAACAAAATAACTAACATTGGAAGTGAATATTTTTTTTTTTCAACTTTTGAAATGTATTTCTTTCCTTCACTAGCCAAGTTAGCACGATTTGCGTAGCAAAATTGGATAAAGCGCAAGAACATGTGACACATCCACAAAACCAACAAATAAATGTCAATATTTATGAGTAAATTTCTTTTAACTCACAGCTGTAACTTTGGGTTGTGGCCTACCCGCAGATAAGTGAGACATTTTGAAGGGTTGGTTAGTTTTTCCTTTCAGGAACAGGTAAAATAATACCGTCATTTCGTTAATTTATTTGGACGCTTTACGTACCCGGGAACAACACAAGGCCTTTGTAGAGGTACAGAGGGGAGGCGGTGGCGAGAATTCGGTCAATGCCTGTACAAGGAACCATCCCAGTATTCGCGTGGAGTGACCCTCGACGACCGAAATCAGAATGGGCAAAAGAAGGGATAGAATCCAGGTTGAGCCACGATAAAAATAAAGTATAGACAAAAGTTGAATGAAGATACCACGATAAGTGTATTTTAACATAAAGATGTGATAGAAGTAGCTACATAAAAAAACTTATAAAACGATATGTTTTTATTTCTAACACCTGTAAGTTTCTGGCTATGTGAGGATTCGAACAAACGATCTATTAACCATCACCAGTAGATCTCAGGTGATTGATGTCTGCCAGAGCTCGTGACGTGGTATCCATTCAAAAATAGACTTCATGGTTTTTTTACATTTACTGGTAATATTTTAGTTCATATTTCAACAACCGAGATGTAAAAAAAACCTTTCCTATTTTCTGCTAGGTGTACATTTTCTTAATTGTTCAACTCATATGTAGTACATCCTTGTAAAAGTGAGACGATAAGCTAAGTCTACTGGTGTACTGGAAAACTAGGTTTAAAGTATGTTTATATGGAATAAATCATAAGTCCTATATGTACAGCTACACAAACATTATCAACGAGCGTACAGTTGTGTCTTCATTAAAAATATTTGAGAGGTTAGCTATTCCAAATTTATGTACAAAGAACAAATTTCATATTTAACGAACAGTTAATATTTGAATTGTGGTTTCACTACTGAATAAATTTTAATTTAATATATTATCTATATATAAACTGATAGTTTTCACCGGCATTTGCAAACAGAGTGTTTTCTCATCAACAACAAATTTTCAGAAAGTTATCGCGGTGTTACACCTCAGTGTAAAAAAAGAACAACGGAAAATATTTGCACTGCATACTTAGTTATACAGACGCGTTGTTTAGCGACAACATAATTTAGATGAACACAGTAACATTTGAGATTATAAAGTTCGATTTTACAACCCAAGGACTGGTTTTGCACATTTTTACTGTTAACTTATACGCTGGCACAACGCATAGTAATAAAACATAACATTTCAAATTAAGTATAAACATTTTTAAAAAAATTATTATTAGTTGCGTCAGCGATAGAAAAAAGGAGTTGCGTCTTTCTGTTCAGAAATACGTGGAAAAGTTTACTGGATACATAAGAAGTTCTATACATTATATTTTAACAAATTCGTAAAACACCCGGAACTTAACAGTTAATTTTACGTAGCGAAATGTCGGTATTTATACACAAATGGTTAGAGTAAATTTTCAAGTATTATATCATTTCAAAACTGCAATGTGGAACATGCATATTTACGATGATATCAGAGTGCAGTAATAAAACGCAAGATTATACGTAATGTTACTAACACCAGAGTATTTGCACGTGCACATTAAAAGTGCAAATTTTTCAGACTAAGGGGAGGGGAGAAGCTCTTGCTTGAGTCGCCTACACCACGTAATGCAACTCAAGAGCCCGCACATAAAATACGTCGAACAAGGTGGTCACCTTAAGCCTTCTATAGCGCGCCTCAAAATCTCTTCACATCATTAAATTTTACAGCTTTGCCTTATGTTAGGCAAGACTGTTATTTGTAGTAGGAAGAGAGATTGCCTAAGCCGTAATCCTGGTTTTACATTGCAGCGTAACATAACTGATAAATATTTTCGTACCTCTATGCAATCATTGAAGAGTTTATGTAAATTAGATAATTGCTGGCACATATTATTACAATCGTAAGCAAGAAACTAGATACTATAATTCCAGGTACATTAAATATATCTTGAAAGGTGAAACCTAAGAATCACAACTATAAGTAAACTAAGACATTTTATGATAAGGTAAAAATTTACAGACAAGTTGTATATATGAAATAAATGAACACTTTTTCGTTGTTATTATCACGTAATATACTAAACAGTAAAAATATTTTACAGCATTTATGTCCTATTTCTCAACGATTGGCGTACTTGACTATTTAAAAAAAAATTTGTGTTCTAAGATGTTATTTGTAATGAATTCAGTGTATTCTTTCTTGTTCAGATTCAACCACAATAAGCTCAAGAAATATTCCACAAAAATGGAGGTAAAAGGGGGGTTTTTAACAATGGGAATTATTCTTAAAATTTTAACACTCATTTTACACTATTCTATGTGTACAAGTTTAACAATTTTTCATTTTCGTGTTTGGAGGAGTATTCTGTATGCGGCAAAACTGACAATACTTAAGTAACAACAACGCACTGAAAATTAAGGTAGATGTACAGAGAACGTGATGTAACAAATTAAACGCATATTTAATTTAGTCGGTACACATCATGTTTCAATTGTCCACCCCTGACCCCTTACACATTGTTTAGACAACACGAGTATGCGTCAGTCTTATACACATGCTTTAATACTGTTTGTTTTGCCGTATTATATAGTACATTAGTAAGTATGTAAGGCTTTTAGTGTCTGACGATCTTTCAAAAGTAACTCAAGTGTTCAGGAACACTACGTCATAATCACAAATGTAATTGAAGGAAGACAAGCGTTCACTACGTGTGCATTTACTCTTACTATTCTCTCCGACACGAACAACATTACTCTGGTTTATTTTATTCCTGGCAAGTGTGAATTCTGGGGAGAGGTGGTATGGTATGAAAACTTGGAATATATGAAAACGATGCTGCAGTTTTTCCGCAGAGTTTTTTATTTGTTGTGCTTCTGGCTCTCTTCTACAAATATTCCAGCGCTCTTTTATCAAATTCAGTGTGGCAAATTACGAACAGCAGGCGTGAACTCTGTGGCGCGGAAGGAAAACATGTTCAGAAAAGTATGTGGTGTGAACAAAAGGGAAGATGTGGCAGGATATGATACGACTTCTGTGCTGTCGAGTGCAGCCAACCATGAAGGAAATTTGTTTCTCTCTCGCTGACCGAACAATGTTATTTTCGTTATATGCATTACTGCCACACGCAAGAAAAATATTATTATATAAAGTTTTAGTAAAATGATTTGTTACTATAGCTTTCTGTACTGGTATTTTCCTCTGCACACCTTCGACAATACTTTCCTCTTATGGTTAATAAAGTGTATCGCCACTTTTAGCCACAATAAGAGGGTATATACTCCAACTTTGTATAGTAGATTCGATAGTTTCCTTAAAGGAGAATTTATTGACAATTTCACTATTCATGACAAAAAAATCCTGTTTTAACTGCTTTGTGAATTGGTGTTTGTTGTTGTGACAATACACTGATATTTAGTTGACTCAAACATGATTGGCGCAACTAAACAATTTGTATAAGGAGAAATAAATATTTTGTGCTGTTGAAACAAAAAAAAAATTATTTCTTTTTTCTTATTTTTCTGTCCAAAAATTTAATATTCAATCAGAATTACCAAATACTTGCCTGACTGTGCAGATACACTTGTGCTGAAAGATTTAAATTATACGTGGCAGCACTGAGAATCGATCCAGAAACCTGTCGTACTGTAGACTGCTCATTATCATCGACGAATATGACTGAATATTAAGATTAACTTACCTTGATGTAGGGTAAATCTACCCAATATGGTGATGCTAAGGTTTCGAATTTCAATACCAGAAATATGTTAAACATTTCAACTGTTGTCTTATATGTGGTACATTGGTCACATAATGCCAAAACTGCAAATGTTTGCCCTCTGTTGGTGATCTAGTAAACTATGTGAGCAGAACCTTTCCAAGTTTGTGAATTCCGCAACGTGGTTTATTACGATATTAAGGTATATCTCGGTGTATGGTCGACCTGCCTTAAATTTTGCCCGCAAAATGCATGAAATTTACGTAGATGTATGATACATACTATTCTGTTTTATTATTTTTAGTTTCCTACAAACATTTTTATCGCGACTGTGACAGAATAAAGGATCATTGAATTCAGTTACAAATATAAATAAAATGCTAATTGTCTTAGACATTTTAACTAACTTTCGAGGTGTTATTACAAATATCCACACAAGCAAAAATATTAAGGTTTGGATGGACCAACTAAACACTTAATTTGTGAACTTCCAAACAAGCAATTACATTTGCATTGACGAAATATTTAATTGTGAGGTATTAGCACATTGTCAGACTACATTTTTTGTTGGATCAACAGAATCATGTGTGTTGCAATCGGTATTTTTTGTCAATTTATTATTCGGTTAGCCCAAGAGAATATTTATATCACCATTTTGAAACAGAAATGTGGTAAAACTTTCAGTGTGAAAACGTGAAGCTGTTTCAGCGATTTGCTTTCGTGACTATCTGAAGAGTTCAGTTGATTTTGTATGACTTTATATTAGACATGAGTAATGCAGTGAAAATGGCATTGAACGTAGCATTAATTTTTCTATGAGTTGTTAAGACACAATTATAAGCACTTCAATTATCTCTTTTAAAATCTAAAAAAAAGAAAATTTAAAACACTTTACTTGCAAGGTAACTCAAAAACCTTATTTCATTTTTCGTTTCTGTTCCCTTTCTTCATGAAGTGGCACCGAATTCGACTTAAGTTCGCTCTAATACGTACAACTTTGTACTACTACTTTTTCCCTTCTAGACATTTTTTAGCGTGTGACACCATGGTACAGTCACGACAGTGTGGTTGCAGCGCGTATTGCCTAACCCTCAGGCTATTGCCACAGCTGAAATCTTTGAGTGCATTTTACACGTAAACGGCGGGTCCTAGAGAGTTGCAACAAAAGTGATTCATTGACTGATTACGACACATTGCCTCACATAATGGCATATAATATCACCATTTTGAAACCATTAACATTTTTTCTGAAACAATAGGGCCAATTTTTATGTGAAGGAAGTGCGTATGGTATTTTATTTCAGATCACGGGTTAGTTAATTTGTACACCAAATTTTACTCCTCTAACATATGTATTATTATAATATCTCATTCACTGCATATGCTTTTCTGACTTTAGGGACTTCTACAACCCTTAATATTTGACCATTGGTGTCATGTATCCAATATCTTATTTTCACGTCAATCCACTGGTAAATATCTAGTACATGTTTCAGAAACATCCTCTACATGTTAGTAACAATCGCTCTGATTACGTATAACTTAGCATGTGTCCATTATGAGAAAATCATTACCATCTCGTATTTGAACCATACATATTTTGGGGAAATAAATAAATAACGAAAACCATTGCGATGCCACTAAGGCATAATATTTCGCAAATCTCTGTCTGTAATGCTCGAAATTTAACTGAGACTGGGAACATATAAAATGTTAGTAATTTATTTTTAAAACACATGACCAAATTTTCTGTTTGAAAATAACATTTTAGACATGTGTTTCAGACACTCTGTTGTATTCATAAGTTAAAATAAATGTTTTGTTTCTGTTGAATGTAATTCACTTGCTCAGATAAATTATTTCCGCGAATTATTTTTTATATTTAGGTAGCGGCTTCCAAGAATTTCTAAAATAAGCAGTTAATAGGAAATAAATTGAGACCATCATACAACTCTTCAATGGTATGTGTTTGACTAGCGCTTATTTTGCCCCTCTTGTCACCTTTTACTTGCGTTGTTTCCACGTGAGCAACTTCACGTTTGTAAATTCGTATTCGTGACTCATTTTTGTTTCGTCGCTTGTTGACTAGAACTTTTTTTCGTGTTCCTTTTATTATTTTTGCAGCGTTTCTCATCCTCTTAAATTTTACGCTGTTGTTAAATCATTTTATATTTTTACATAGTGAATGGTTTGCTTTTATCGAGATGTACGAAGTTTATTCTTCGGTTTATTTTAAATTCATTATTCCATAGTTTTTACGCTTCCTTGGTTATTTTATGTCCACTCGTATTATTTCTGTTGGAGAAATATTGAAGGGGAATTTTTCCATCTTGGCTTATACTCTTTCTCTGATATTTCGGTTTCTTGAGTTAAAGCTTTGTAACAAGTTTGCACTTTCCCGCATTGTTTCTTTTGTCACACATGTAGTTAGTCTATGTATGTTTACAGACAAATACAAATTTATATACATATATATATGCACACACATTATCATGTCACAAATATTTTATTTAGTCTTACCTGGAGTGTTAAAATTTCACTTACTCTGCTGTGGGAAGGCGAGGGTCTGGTTATTTCACAATATACGCCCGCCTTTGTGCTGGGTTCGCTGACTACTTCTAGGAAGTGGCCTGGTTTTGGTGGGTCAACTACCACTCCTAGCAAGATAAACAGTTTATCGCCTGGCATCAAGGGGTGTTAGTTGTGAAATTCAGTGCCCGAGTGTTGGCCCCGCCTGGGTTACCGGCCAGAACTTCGCTGACTCGACAGTTGGGTTCGCGGAAGGACGTCGACGGATGCCACGTGTTGGAGAGTTGGTCATAGTCTACATTCGCTACAGGGCGTGTTGTCGGGAGCAGAGGCTTGTCGGGGCCTCGGGAGTGTTAACATGTAACTTCCAGTCGGAAGAGGTTCGCCTTGGGAGGGCAACCCCTTCCAAGGGCTATGAGGCCGGTAGAGTGGTCACGTTTTGTTTAAATTAATGAAATTAGTGTAATCGTAGTACTGGCGTCGGCAGAGAAGCTTGATTCCGAGGGCTTGGAAAGAGAAAGTTATTAGTCATCCTGACTCTTGAAAACCGACGCTAGAAATCATATGTATTCCACCTGTAACAGGGCAGGCTTAGTAATAAGTGAAAGTTAGTAAAATTCTTATAATGCAGACGGTAAAGCTAAAGGTAACGGCTACGGTAAAGTTAAAGAATAATTTTAATGTACGTTAAATATAAATCCTCTCTGGGAGCGAGCGCGAGTTGTTATTAGCACTGTTAAAAATTTCCGTGAATTTCCTGATAATTTTATGGAAATGTCTGTTTAATTAATAGAAACGTTAATTACGTTTCATTAATTAAACATATGTAAAACTGTGAGGGTAAGTTAAAAAAATAACCGTACGCATTATTATGCCTCATCATAATAACGTCTTATAAATATGTGAGAATCCATAATTGGAGCTAATTGCCTTCCTTAAATTAACGACAGTTCTGGAGAATTTTTTTACCAGCACTTCGTAAAACAACGTGGCACATTATATTTGTAAGACTTTTAGCAACTGTTGTGTAGTTCTCCTTCGTAACATACCAATAATTCCACTGGCATTCGGTACCACTTGAAATACTCTCATGTACACCGTTATAAATTTTAACGGAAATATATCGTTAATAAACGGATGTAGTGTCCGTAAAAGTAAAATACGGAAATGTTTATGGTAAATATACACTGCGGAATCATGTGTAATATGTCCGGAAGTCTGCGGACACTTGCATGGAAAAATATCGTAAATTTATGGGTTAGAGAACTATAAATATTACGGCTATATTTTGATAACATCACCGGTAAATCTGCAATTGTAGCATTACAGACATGTAAGTACGGCTCTGTTCTGTGTATTGAAACTGTTTCACGGAAACTTCTGTTGAATTAGAAAATACGTTTCCGTGAATTTATGGAGGTATCCGGAGAAATTTTTATCGGAAATTCCTTAAATCGACGGAGAAAATTTTTCACATTGTGTTTATTTAGATGCGCGGCTCAGGTTGTAAACCCCATACACACATTCATCGGGAAGTCGTAATATGAAATTCGAAGATTACTCTAATATTGTTTTTTGTAAGTGAAACTCCTACACGTTGTGTGTTATTTTTTAAAATTTGATAACGTTGTGTAGAATAATCATTTATGTAACTGATAGTTTGCTATTCTCAGTTTCGAGGATAAATACAATAATGTTGTGTTCTTTCTTGTTATACATGTGGAAGAAAAGGGCCACCTGTTATTTAATAATTAATAATGTCGAGTTTCAATACAAGATGTTCATTTAAGTTTAAAAAATGTTAATTTTTACTTTTTAAAATCAAGAATGTTTAAATTAGCTTTCTTAAATGTATTAATCTTTTTTATCATCAATTTTTGTCTATTTAAATGCTCTGTGATAACTTTATAAATTATTTTTATTAATAAATTGCAGTATCTAAAGAAGCCAAAGGTGCTTTAATTAATTTTAAGTGACATTTATTCTTAGACACCAGAACACAGTTATTGCTTTTAATGTAGCTATCTAATTAGATTAATTCACGGAAAATACACGGACTCATTACTAAGTTCGTAACCATTGCGACATTTTTGGTATCTCTCACGTTTTAGCCTATAAGCGGGTCGAGTCTTTATGTTATTTTGTTTTGCCCCTTGAAGTTAAGCCAGTTTAAGTTTTGAAATTTCGGTTGTACTCTATGATTTTGTGTTTTGTATTTTCTTACATTGTTTTCAACGTAGGCAATGGAAATACATAAATGATTTTGCGAAATAACTTAGAAAATTATATTATCAAGTTTATTTTGTTTCGTTGTGCGTGAGATTACTATTTTGAGTAAAATTTGTTTATTGGTTCGTTGCCCCGTATGGTGTGAGAAACGTATTCTCTGTCTTCGTACTTCTGATTAAGCTTTCAAATAGTTACGCTTAACCAAATATTTGACATATGTTTTTGTCTTTTTCTTTCAATTTGTTGGAGAAAGGACTAACTCATAATTGTGTCGTAAGTAGAAAAACGATTTATTTTAGTGAAATATCATCCTTATAGTAGCTCTGATAAGAATCAGCAAAAATATGTACAAAACTGTTTATAGTAGTACGAATGTCCGAATGTTGTATTTCGGGCGTATTTTGAAATTCTTGCGATACATAAAAACTTTCAAAAATGTTAGCGAAGTGAGTATGAGACTATGTGTGCCCAGATGTAACATGCACAGGGCAAGCTTAGATCGCACAGAATACCATGAAACGACTTTCAGAGAACATTAGTTCTGACATACGTCAATATACAACAGATAGGCAGAAAACGTGATTAATAATTTTATGGTGAAACAATTGTTTTTTAAATTACTTTGTAAATATATCGCTACTGAGGGAGAGATGAGGAGCAGAAATATATTTGAATTATCAGGCACCAAATATTTGCAGGAAAATATTACTAAAACTTTTATTTTACTTCGAGTCATAAGACATTCAGATCATGTTCAAATCCGTTTCCTGCGGTAAGATGGTAAGTAAAAAACTATATTCCTTCCTGTTAAGAGGTTTGTGATGGGACAGTAAAAACATCATGCTTACCACCCAGGAAAACGTCTCATAATTATACTCGGGCATAGACATATTTAACTTATATACATTATTTTATTATGTCACAATTTATTAAGAAACAACGTGGAGATATTTGCGTGAGTAGTAAGCATGAACGTATACAAGGTGCGAAACCCGTCATATATTGTCTAGGGCGAAAATGTCTGTTAACTGGGAAAGGTAACGTAAATGGCTTTGCGTGTAGTCGATAGCGAGGTTGTGAGGTTGTTCGAGACGATAGCACAAAACTTGGTACAACGTGACGATCTGGAATAGATAGCGGCCTTGGGATTTTGTCAAGGAATCGTCCCAGCATTCGCCTAGAAATATTTCTAGAAACAATGGGAACCGAAGTCAGGACGGCAGGAGCCGGGAATCGAAACTAGACCATCCCGAGCGTTACCAATGCGGCACCTTGCTTGATTCTCTGCTGACAAGGACAGCAGCCGAGAAAGGCCATGCCTCCCTGTTTCTACCGTTTATGGGGTAGTTAAGTGTAAACGATAGTTGATATCACAAATCTGTTTGGCAGTTTTCTTGAAAATGTTCTGTGCCGTGATAGTAAATTTTTTCAAGGCAAGAAATTCTACGGTTTTGGCCACGGTCGTAGAAGGACAGGTCTGGACACTCGCCTGGAAACTTGACCCCCTTGTTGTTTGGCTGCAGTTCATCAAGTTCACGATAATGCTGTATGTCTTTGGTGCTGCAATCAACGCGGTCGGGCTCAATCTCCACCTACTTCCCTCCTACTTAGATAAACAATTTATCAAAACGTACTTTTTTTTTATCAATTTATGAAAAACTTCCTTGTTCACAATCCTAAAGCATGGCTCCAGCAATCTTTATTTACTTATTTTATTTACTGCCCGGATATGTAGTTCTACGACCGTGGATTTCCTTAAGAAGTCAATTAACAAAAATTTAGTTAGTTTCTGAATTAGCATAAACCATACTATCGACGGTATTTAATAAAATTAGTCAACATGGTGGAGACCATTACAAACGAAAGAGGCAAACGGATTATTTTATACCTGCTCTTGTTTATGCTTTATAAAATCATTACTGCAAAAAAAAACAGAAACAGGAGAGGACGATGGCCTTAACAAACACCATTTGGTAGGCAATGAACAAGATAGTCGGATATAGCCACTGAAAAAAATGATACCAACCTGTCTGTATACGTCACTAGGTAATTAATTGGAATCCTTTTGAGTTAGTTAAAACTTCTTCGCGATCGTTAGATAGATGACGTAGCTGCAAATCCTTGCCACGTCCGACCACGCGCGACTTGGCGGCGTAGCATCTGGTGCGAATGCAATTACGGCAACGCTGATCCGGCGCAGGAAGTGAGGAAGGTGGGATGGCGGGGTTAGAGAGAACACACCCCGTGTGTGTGTTCTCAGGGGCGAGCTGGCTGCGGGCGCAGGTAAAGCCCCTTGAGCCTCAGCGTCCTCCCCTCGTCGGGAAGCGCGTCGAGTTGATCTTGTTTTACTTTCTCCGGGGAGGGAGCTTTGGGAAAGATTCATCCGAGGCACGCCGCGCGGTTACCAGATGCCTGACCTTTTGATTGGTATTCCAGCTGCCGACTTGGACCCACCTCCCACCAACCCCCTCCTCCGTCCCTAACCTCTTTCGCCACAAGTGGGCATTACTGCAGCGCTGCAGAGCTACACGCAGCTTCTCCCCCGTCTGCCATCTTCCCCCCACGACGGCCGCTTCTGCTGACCTAAGTGCTGGCGAGAAGTGAAATCCTTCTCTTCCCCTCCATCTGTTTTCTGCGCTGCCCCGTGGGAAAAAAACGCGTCTAGCTCGCGTAATAGCAGAGTACAACTGTTGGGAATGATAGTTGGCGGTTGGACAAGGTATGCACTGGCTGATGGTCTGCGTGACCAAATAACTAGCGTGAACTGAACCACCACGAGAAAGCATTTCTGGCTCCTGGAGTCCGTTGCTGTAATCCCAAGTGACCACGGCCAGGTTGCGGTCAGTGGGGTCATGTGTTGCTACAACACGGGAAGGTGAACCGATGCTTTGGACGACGTAGCTAGTCACATCTGCGCTTTTGATAGTCGAGGTTTCATGAGGCAGGAATCGATGCATTCGGATAGTCTTCTCCAGTGGCATGGCACAGTAACTAGATCACTCGCATTCCACCAAGAGAATCCGGGTTCAATTCCCGGCGAGGTCAGTCCCTTGATTTTCACAAGTGAGAATCATGCCAGACGATGCCTCTTATCGGAGGGTTTTCTCGGGGATCTCCCGTTTCTCCCGGCCCCTTCATTCCGACGCTGCTCCATACTTGCATCATGTCATCTCTCACTAACGCTAAAGACCTAGATATTGAGTCCTGATTGAAATCTCTTCACTTCATTTGTTCCAACCCAAAATATCGAGTAACAGTAGCCAAGAACCACGACAATTAAGGCTAGGCTACAATGAATATTAACGTGCCACATATGAAGGTATTGTGATAAAATACCGTAAACCTAAATAAGAAGGTCTAGGGCCTGTTATAAGTAGTTGCAAAAAAAATAGGAGTCCCTTGCCATAGTGCGTCGTCGTCGACCACATGGTAGCCCGTAAGTTTTTAAATGAAGACAACCGGAGACAAGTAAGATCGAGAATCCTTCTGATATATTAGTAATTGGTGGCTAAGTATGCATTAGTTTAGATGGTTTCACACGACGTAAAGTGAGTGCTATACTCGTGTCATATGCCAAATTTGTGCGATAAAATCTTGCTCAAGTTCTTACGAAAGGCACTTCTAGTGGGAAATTAGAAGATAGAGCGAGTCCTATTTATAGGAACAAGACAATGCAACTATCACGGAACTAGTAATCATGTTGGTCGTTCTATATTGGTCGATTAACCAAACCAAAGTGGAATTCAAAAAACACAAATGTTGACATTATTAAGTACTTCTTTGGTACAAGGCCGAAATCTTACATGTGACAACGCTGCTTCGGGGGGCCTGTTGCCGGTCGCTCATTGGCTGCCCTAGTCTGTGTAGATGTCTATACGCTACTAAAATTGCTGCTAGGAACGCTACAATATTTCACTACGTTATTTCTTGTTTGTAACTAACTAATTGAATTCCTTGCATATGTTTTCTTTTGTTTGCCAGTTACCTGCAAAATCGTTTTGGTTGTTTGTCTGTCTGAGTATATCCTTTGGTTTCCTGTTACACACCATTTACTGCAATTGTCTATGCCCAAACTGTTTCTTTATTCTGTAAATATATTTTTGTACTTTAGTGAAGTAGATATTACTAAACTGGTTTTAAGTCACGGTTAAAAAAACTCCGTGGAATACCATGCTTACATATTAAAATGTATTAGAAGAAGATTAAACGACAATTATTATTCTATTCAGTCGTGAATTTTTACACCACACTGAAATAATTAGAGTAACTAAAATTTTTTAAGATCTGTTTTGTTCAATGTGTTATTGTTTATAAATTACTGCGCAATGTACTGTGCATACAGAACGTGCCATTTAATAACAGTAATAATAATAATAATAATATATTATTTTATTTGGACGGAACAAATGTGTTACAGTTTAGGCACAGTATATACATGTTACGAAGTGTATTTTTAAATAACTCCAAGACTGCTGCTAGAAATGAAATGAATTGAATTTTGGAATAGGCTACCCAACTAAAACTTGTCGCATGAGCGTGTGTTAAAAATTGAAGTGGGGATGATATTTGAATTATGACCTGCGGGTTCGAAGAGTGCTGAAGTTGAACCTGAACATTTAGAACAAGATGAACTTTGTAAGTATAAACCTCTGTATTCTGATATGTTGCACTGCTATGGACCAGAATCCATTACCTATCTCTCTTTTAATTCCATGTAAAATAAAAGACAGTCAAGACGCTTGTAACCCGTGTTCGCTAATCAAATGCTTCTGAGAATTTCTCGTTGAAGTGGCTGGAGTACGAGAACTTTTCTAAGACCTCTTTCTAGGAGAAGAGCGTCACTTGTTCTGTTTCGCTGAACGCAAAGCAGGAGGAGGAAATTTCATTACATGCTCCGAGGTAGTTCTGCAACTGTTTTCTGAGTCACTCATATTTTACGACGAAGCTAAATAGCGGGTAATAAAATTACATTCTCAAATTAATGGACGGTTTCAGCAAATGCACGCTCCTGCCAAGTCTACAAATAAATAGCTTAAAATTTAATTATATTTGATATTGCGCTTATCTTAACCAACTTCGGACTAGCTATATCGTGTGCAAAAATCACTACAATTTTGTGAAAATAAATTTAATTCTTCACTACAAAGTTATTTTTTGTCTTTGTAACAGAATATAAAAGGATTTTTATTACAGATATTTGAAAGTAACTCGATCTTGGCTGTAAAATCAAAATAGATCTATGCTTTAAGGCTATAAATCAGCAGGTATATCGACAAAAGCGTTCGGCGAAAATATCGAGAGTTGTTAAAGTTATTGTGCAAAGGGGCGGGGTGTTTACCGGGCTATGACTTTTATTAAATGTTTTTTATATAAAACTGCGTTTTTAGAGTTAAACATGTGATAATATTTCATTCCGTACATTTAAAAAATAACCACTGATGATCTCTGTAAAAAATATTAGTTACCAATAGAATGTAAATAATGTAGTTTTTCACACCCTTTTATAAACTAACTAGCAGTCCCCCACAGCTTTGCTCGCGAGTATTATTCGTAACTGATAATATTTACTTTAATTGAAAAAACCTCTTTGTACACAAGATTGGTACTTAAGAGTGGTTTATAGGAAGGCGGCTACTGAGAATTCGGCGCAAGCTGCACAAAATACGTCTAGCCTGGGCGGAGTTTATCTTGGGGGGAGTGGTCGACTGGAGCGCGTAGTGCCGAAAAGATGCCTGTGGAGGGGATGGGCTTGGCTTACCCTCCCTCACTCCTTGGTCATTATCTTCTGAAGACGGCACGGG